>JADLZL010005110.1:0-269807 GCA_015844335.1 Chrysopogon serrulatus | reverse complement strand
TAGCCAATCTTCCATTCCATGATGAGGACATTCTGTAATATAATCTTGAAAACGTTCCCATGCCTCGGTGAATGATTCATCATGTTGTTGATGAAAGCTTGAGATTTTCCCACGTAGAGCATTGGTCTTGCCCGTAGGAAAGAACTTTACTAGGAAAGCAGTAGAGCATTTGTCCCATGTAGTGTTAGTTTCCTTGTTGTTGTAGAACCACTGTTTTGCTTTTCCTAGAAGTGAAAATGGGAAAAGGCGAAGTAGAATAGCATCTCTTGATACTCCTCTGATAGTGAAGGTGCCGCAAATCTTTAGAAAGTGTTGTAAATGTGCACTTGCATCCTCATGAGCCTTTCCACAGAATTGACTAGCTTGAACCATAGTGATAAGAGCAGGCTTGAGTTCAAATCCATTGTCACCAATATTGACGTTAGGTCCAATGCGGATGTTGGCGGTTGTTGGAGCAGAGAACTCGCGTAGCGTCTTCTCAACCATAGCTTCAAAAGATGGTGCTAAATTTCCTGATTCTTCTCCTTCAGATGTTAGAGCTTGATTCCTTGAAGATTGAGCTTCGGTGGAGGGTGTTCTTGATGGTGATTCAAAGATGTCCCTCGTATAAGCAAACTTCCTTCTTCGTAAGAGTCTCTTTGGATCTTCAACGTAATTATCTAGGAGAGCAAATCCGTTCATTCATTCATTACCCTGCATAAGATATACAAATAGATAGAACAAGGGTAAGCCTATTTGAGTTAGAGGTCAATTAGGTGATCAGTCTTATTCATAATGCATATATGTTATCAATACTTTTCCTGAGTTTATTAGCCTTCCCAAGAATCGGCGCCAAAAATGCTTGTTGGCATTTCTAACGTCAACTGCAATAAAACCTAAATCTCTATCCCACGCAATGACACTAGAAATATTGGTACTAATTAACTTGTCTTTAGCAACTAGCCACTAGTCTCTTGACCCTTACTCCTAACTATGAAACTAGGTTGTCATCCCTAATTGTATAGCTAGGAATAAACACTGGTACTAAATTATCATTTTATGTGACTAGGCAGAAATAAATAAAGATGAATATAAACTAAGAATAATTCTGCAAGCGGATAGATAATTATACCATTGTAGCATTTTACCTAGAGTATTACCAAAGTTGTCATTTATATTCTACCACTGAAAGGCATTGCTAAGAAGCTACTCATAGTATTGATAACATATATATGTATATGCATTGAATAGACGATGTAACCAATGTCATTCACTCTACTCATAACAGGGGGTAAGTCACAAGATAAATAATATGACAAAGATAATAATGATAACGGTAATGAGCCATTAATCAGTCATCTCCTAATGATACTAATCAATCATAGCACTCTAATCATGTCAGCGTTGTCTAATCAATTAATAGAGAAATAACTCCTATGTAATTAACTATATGTTAAAGCTACGTCAACTAGTGCAAGTACATCTAGTAATCATTGCTAAGTTATACTACTATAGTTCCCAAACACATTGGAGCAATGCACAGGAGAAGATGAGTACAGGAACCTCCTCTCAACCTGACAATCCCACTCTACCAATCCACCGTACGGGGGAAGGCCTACAAAGGACTCAATGGGTCTGTCACACCCACGATCGACCTCACTACCCGGCACGACTGGGGATATCCGCAGATAAGCAAAACATCTAGACACCATGTCTACATATTGCCTACCACTCACCATATAATCAACTAGATGAGCGCTATACGAATCAGTGCATGAATATAATAGCAAACCAACTAAACTAGATGTATTGAAGTAGACAATGAACATAATAATTAAACTAAGATGAAGAACACTGTTGCTAGTAAATATCATACGAACGCAGATAATACAATAAGAAAGAAAAGCTTAAAAACTGTACTAGACTCTTCTCTTCTTGACAATTCTGGAATCCAAGACTGATTAACACGCCTTGACTTCCTCTAATCTAGATCTAACTATGCTAAACTATGAACTAGAAGGCTATGAGGAACTAGAACTTGAAGCTCTAGATGACTTGATCTTCAACTGGCTCAACCTTGAATGACTTGAATGAATTCTCTCGGGTTTCCAGGGGGAGGTCTGGCTCCGCTTATATAGCCCGGTGGGATGCACGATGGCCGTTTGATCAAACCGACTTCACGTAGGGCTGAGATTGATCCTCAAGATCGATGGAGGAACATTCCAGAAGGGGGAGAGAGTTCTCCTCATGGGAGGCCGGCTGGCCTGGCAGGTGGGGCCGACCGGCCCCACCTGGAGGTGGCCTCGCCTCCCCTTCGCTCCATTGTCTTCTGGATCCTTCTAGAGTAGTTTGGTGTATTCCTGAGTTTCGGATAATTCTGTGATGTAGATTTGTAGTTATGCCCCTTTTTCGGTGTTGTCTGGTTCAATCCCTAAAAATTGATAAATCACCAAAACTCGTGGAAATTGTTAGATAAACCCCTAGCCTTCTAGATATTGATGTGTGTTTCATGCCTTTCGATATATAAAATGTTGACGCTATCCACCATCAACATGGATTCACAGTCATCCTTTCGGGATCATTGTCGATCTGTCCTACAGATCCTCAATTCCCCTTCGCTAATTCCTCATGGGAATTAGATCCATTACAACCGGTATTTAGAGCCAAGATGTAATCAACGCCATGGAGGATATTCGTGAACTTCTCGATAGCTAGGAGAAAAAAATCGCCATTTTTTTCTAGAGCAACAACAAAAAGCTAGCCAGACGGATGTTCCTCCGCCAACATAAGATCCAATTCAGTCAAAAAATAATGAAGACGCTATCATCAATAGCACTAGTAGCAACCTGCTGCTATCCAATGCTGAACTGCTCCTCAACCTTGACACTGAGAACACTACCATTGACAACCTTGCTGCAGGCAACAGCAGGTCCTGATCATTGCCAACGATGCCGACATCTGGTAATCAATTTACCTCTAATTTTTTCCTATAGATGCATCTACAGGGTCTTCAGATGGAAATCCCTCCACCAAAGACAATACCATTATCACCGAGGTCCAATCTAGATTGGATCAGGATGACGCCATCAACAATCCTGAGATGTACACCGGGCAAGTTATCATCACCAGTCTACATGAGCGTAGCTCAATTGTAAATTCATCTCAACCAGAGATCACATTGGGGCTGATCATGGATGACTCGAACAATTTGTTAGAAGCACTACCGGATCTGCATCCACCCTTGCTGACGTACCTTGGTGTCTTAGGATAGCCAGCAGTCATCCTAGCAGCTACTCAACCATCATAGGAGCACCCGACCACTAAGCTAGCTCTAGCCCAACCACTGCTCCATCAACTCATTCCAACTCAGCTAATAACTCTCATGCTCGACGGTATGAAAGACGCACTACTTTAGGTATGAACCAATCAAAATATCTGGCTCGTACACAATGACTCTGTCAACAACAACGACGATGATAGGATCAATATCAACAACAACCTTCGCATGGTTATAGGTACAACACAGCCCACCTTCGCAAATATCTACCTATGTATCTTGCAGGGACTATGCTTAAAACCAAGGTATAGATCCTAGTAGCAGCAAGAGCGACATACGACATCATCTACATCAATGACATCAACATGGCACACTCCAATGGCCTCTCCGAGCAACCCATCAACATCACCGTGCTTGTGGAAAAAAGCATTGAGGTTTCTTTCGTTTTTTGTGAGAACCAGTTATAGACGCAGACACTCATATACACAAGTGCACACTCACCCTGCGCTGTAAGTTTTGGCATCTCCCTCTACATCAATAAGGCGTTAGACACTAGGTGCAACGACTGCCTTTGCTATCGTGCATCAAATCAAATCATCAACAACGGGCATCCTTCGATCATCACCGTCAAGGTGCCCGACGCTCGGTGCAACTATGAGGATCATTTTCCAAGGAGAACATTGACATCAGCATGATCATCCAACCAAAATGGGAGGTAACACCTATGGCACAACTACAGTCTTTGCTGCTTACTCCAACAACGGATTCCACGGTCCCCTTAGTTGTAGCCCTTGAGACACTACTTCAGAGTTTGTTCGTGGCACCACTAGCACTATAACTGTTTTTATTGTTATACCACGAGACGCAAGGATTGCTCCTAGTCAGTCTAGCAACCTCACAGCAAGCCCTAGCAAGCCACAACCCACAACAGATGACCATCTGGTCACCAGTGCAATAGGCACCTACTTGTCTACCATTGTGGAGCACTATTCCTTCAGCAATGTCAGTTCAACCACTACGCCAACCAATCATTATGGCTCAGTTAACGTCCTTGACGCTCCATGACTTGACAGATCCATTACCATTAATCTACATACTACAACTATGCTTCAACCCTCCATGCACATAGCAGATGATCAGGTTTGATATCTAACCAATGTCACAATACTCTGGCCCATTGTTGGTATCTGTTAATACCTACTGAATAATCTGCAAGCGCAAGGATACGATGTAGCACTTCATTGGATGAATACACCTAATTTTAATATTGAACCCAAAGAAAGATGTGTGAGGGTAATCTAAACTACAACTTAACCACCTGAGTAGCAAATAAGGTTGTAGAAGATAGGGATATAGAGAAGACAACTAATGCTTCTAATTCAGGCTTAAGTAAGATATGTCTAGGATGTTTCACTAGGGAATTGAATAGAAGAGTCATGCAAAACTATAACCCGACAACCATTTATTCTTCTGCTCGGCCTACCGACAGGATAGTGGATTATATAAGATTTAATGGAGCTATAAAGCCACCTTCGTGATGCTACCCCCAAATCTGGAAGATAGGGTATATCTACGAGTAACGAAGTCTAAGCACTACGTTTACACTATGGATACTACTCTAACCCAAGAGCTACAAGGATTAAAGTACTCAAAAGATTCATAAACTGGAAAAACAAGATAAACAATGTTACATAATTGAACTCTGAAGTCGATTCCAAAGCAATCTCAGATACAAGCCGTAGAGGCAGCACCGACATGTCGATACTTCCTCTAAAACTCTCTCTTTGACTCTAGTCTCTATTTTTGATATAGAACTAGCTTCTAGAGGTACAGAACTAGCTCTCTCTTGGAATGCTAACTCTAGAGTGGTATGTCCATTCGAGGGACACCTCCCGGAATCCTAACTAGGGTTTCTCGATAAAGCTCTTCTTCTTTAGAATGGATCCTCCTTCCGGGGGGGTTGCCTCTCCTTTTATAGCCCTGGCGAGTCAACATGAGCCCTTGGATCAAGCCGACTTCAGCAGACGATGGAGATTGTTGACGATCGTTATTGTACGAAACCAACCGTCAACTAGCCATGAAAAGGATGCAATTGTGATCACCGAAGTAGATATAGGGTTTACACTGACAGAATTCCATGAGTTTTGGTATTTCACTGTTTCTATCTTGTTCTGAGTGACACTAAAGTTCTGGAGATTTACCTTTTAAAAAATAATAAGTCTTACATGACGAGTTCCTGTATGACAAAGCTTACATTCCCACCAAAGCCAAACATGATGAGATAGGCTAGATAAACTTCCACATACATGCTGTTTGTCTTGCATTGAGTTTTGTCAACCTTTGTGACCCTTGTGAGAGATTTGTCATGCTCTTGAATCAAGATCCACTTACACTCCACCTACATATGCACTACTCTACACTGGAGTAGGCGCAACAACATACCATTCCATCTACATCCATCCAAAAATGTTTTTCTCCTACCCTGGGAGAGAACACCAAAAAACATTTCTATTAGATAGCCACCCAATAAATGCTCCATGTTCCTGTTGCTATCTCTCCAAAACCCGTCAATGCCAAAAAGGAGTGCTATGAGCTATGCAAAAAGGTATCTGAAAAAAAGAGAAAAAAGAAAAAAAGAGAAGAGAAAGATGGACAAGTGTCCCAGTGCAACAAAAGGTACGTAGATGCCCAACTCCTTGAGAAAAAAAGAAAAAGATAGCTCATAACCTCCGGCCGGTTTCCAACGCTCAAAAGGAAAGAGAAGCATCCAAGGAGCTGAGTAGAATTAGGTTCCACGATATATCCACCATATCCATCCACCTATACATCTTGATTCGACTGCATGACTTGTTTCTCTATGGATCCATTGTTTGACTCTACAACATATGCATTGCAAGTTTGCTCTTTCAGTTTTCTCCTTACCTATGAGCTCCACATAAGCTTTAATTATAGGATGAAAAGAAAGGCAACCATCATCACTGCCTTGGTGAGAATCCACAAATACCACATATATTGAGAGACTTGAGAGTGTCATACATGGGAAGCTCTGAGTTTTATTTAAAAACCTCTAAAAACTCCAAAATGATAGTCGATCGAAGAGCTTGAGACACAAAGCTTAGATAGAATCTTTCTGTGCATCCAAGTACTCAAGGCCCAAGGAAGAGCTAAAAAGCCCCATAGTCAAAAGGTAATATGGGTAAGTTTGAAAGTCAACTCAGTTATTGCATAACTTGGAGGAGAATTTCTGTCTAACAGCAGGTATGTTTCTAGGGAGTTGCTCCGAGATGGCTACAATGCTTAAACATATATATATCTTACAATAACTTTTCTAAGTTTTCTTTGCTAAGGGACTAGCAAAGGTTACGCTTGGGGGAGTTGTTGACGGTCATTATTGTACGAAACCAACCGTCAACTAGCCATGAAAAGGATGCAATTGTGATCACCGAAGTAGATATAGGGTTTACACTAATAGAATTCCATGAGTTTTGGTATTTCACTGTTTCTGCAGGCGTAAACTGGAAAAGACGCAACCGCGAGAGCTTATCGGAACGTAGAACGGGAAAACGGACTCCGCGACAACACAGGAATACTCTAGAAGGGACGAGAAGGCACCACGCCGAGCCGGGGGGCCAGCGGCCACCAGGTGGGACCGGCCAGTCCCACCCCTGCACCGGCCGGCGGCTCGGGGCCGGTCGCGGCCCGGTTCACCCGTTCGCTCCGCCCGCCTTTGAGGATCAATCCTAGCCGCTGTCAATGTCACTTTCATCCGATGGCTCACGATCATCGCCCAGGGCTATAAAAGGAGGGCAGGACCCCCCAGGGGAGGGGCACATTCATTTATTCCTCATTCGAAGTCCGATCATCAGCCAGAAACCCTAATCAGAGCTCCTTAGCTAGGGCCTAGATAGCTAGTTGGAACTGGAGGGAGGCAAGCGCAGGCTTGGATTCCGGAGCCATCAAGAGCTTGGATTTGGTATAGTTCTTACCTCCTCTCGCCTTTGTTCTCTTTCATTGTATCATTTTATGATTGCTACAATTGAATTGATGAATACTTATCTACTTATATTCATAGTTATATTGTTCTTTGTCTATTGTGGTTATATTCTTAGTATAGCTAGATTGACATTATACTTATCCATAGGTTCGTATAGCGCTCATCTAATTGATCGTTGGGTGAGTGGTAAACATTGTGTAAGCATGGTGCTTATACGTTGTTTATCTGCGAATGCACCCTATAGGCCGGGCTTAATAGATCGCCGGTGTGACAATCCTGTTGAGTCCTATGTAGTCCAAACCCCGTTTATAGGCACAGTAGGGCTTTTGTACGAAGGAAGGGTGTGCTACGTTCTCAAACTTCTGTAGTATGTCCACTATGAATAGATATAATGCTAACCTTAGCTATGATTACTAAGTGTATTGCACTAACCATAATATGCATTGACATGTAGCTAGGAATAACCCAGGAATATCTCTTGATGTTCTGCTAGTAACCCTAATGATATAGCTAGGGGTTTCTATCTGTTTAAGTTGATGATTATATATTTATCTTATCATTTATCTTGTGACTTACCCCTACATTGAGTAGCGAGGACATGGTTATGCCTATCCATTACACCCTAGGTTAACACGCTACCTTTACACGAGAGCCATGTAGACCTTCCTTTGGGAAAATATAAATGACAACCCGTAATACTCCGGGTAAAATACTACAATGGTATTTGATCTGTGCGCTTGTGGATACTATTTCTATATTCTAAATGGTGGCATGATTTAATACCACACCCCTTGATGTTATGCTGGGGATGATAACTTGGCATTCTAGTGGCGGTGCTCTGCTCATGCATTGTTGGCACCGTTGCTAGAGATAACATTAAGAGGTGTCAACAAGCATTTTTGGCACCGTTGCCGGGGAAGGCAATTGGCAATTAAAGGGATAGCGATAGACCTAACAAACTGATGAGATAGAGAAAACCATAGACCCCTACTCAATGCAGGCTTACCCTTGTGCTTTCTATCTTTGTGATATCTTATGCAGGGTAATGAATGAGTGGTTTTGATCTGCCAGATAACTACGTTGAAAATCTAGAGAAACTCTTTCGAAGAAGGAAATTCCAGCAAGTGAGGGAAATCTTTGAATCTCCATCAAAGACACCCACTGCTGAGGTTCGTTCTTTGGAGGAGCAAGCTCCTATAAGTGAAGAAGAAGAGCAACAAGAAGGCAACTTAGCACCAGTTTTTGAGGAAATGGCTGATAAGTCACTGCGCGAGTTCTCTGCTCCAAACACCAACATCCACACTAGACCTAACATCGAAGTTGGGGAGAATGGATTTGAGCTCAAGCCAGCCCTTATCACCATGGTGCAAGCCAACTTATTCTGTGGAAAAGCACACGAAGATGCAAGTTCTCATTTCCAACACTTCCTGGAGATTTGTAGCACTTTCAAGATGAAGGATGTACCAAGAGACGCCATCCTGCTGCGTCTGTTCCCATTCTCACTGTTGGGAAAGGCAAAGCAGTGGTTCTATGCCAATAAAGACAATCATACAACTTGGGACAAGTGCTCCACAGCTTTTCTGTCAAGGTTCTTTTCTATGGGTAAGACAAGTGCCCTAAGGGGGAAGATCTCAAGTTTCCAGCAACAACATGATGAGTCAGTCCCTGAGGCATGGGAACGCTTCTAAGACTACATATCAGAATGTCCTCATCATGGGATGGAGAATTGGCTCCTCATGCAGACTTTCTATCACGGGCTTACCAACAAAGACCCGTAAACGCCGTCGATCTTTAGCTTCTTTGGAGGTGCATTCATGTCATTGACCATACCACAAGCTACTGGTCTTATGGAAAAGATGGCCTCCAATCAAGATTGGAATGATAAGCGCCAAACAACCTGCAAGAGGAGTGGAGGAATGCACTAGCTCAAGGAGGTAGACATGCTGTCTGCTAAGATAGACCTGCTCATGAAGAAGCTGGAAGACAAGGCCAGCCAGAAACAAGACGTCATGCGCATCAATGATTCATGCATGACTTGTGAAGTGTGTGGCAATATGGGACACTCAGGAAACAGCTGCCCTAAAACCTGTGAGGATGTGAACTTCATCAACAACAACAACAACAATTATCGTCCTCAAAATCAAGGATAGAATCAGCAAAGGCCCAACTACCAAGGTAATTTCTAAGGTAACTTTCAAGGCACTAATTATAACAACTATGCTCAATTGCCTTTGAGAGAAGTGATCTCCAACCAAAATAAAATTGTGGAGACTTTATCTAGGAAGGTAGCATCCAATGATAAAATGTTAGAAAATATAAACACTAAAATGGATAGCTTTACCTCTGCTGTTAAGAACCAGCTTAGCTTTAATAAAATGATAGAATAATAATTAGCTCAGCTGGCGGCCGCTGTTCCACTGACCAACGAAGGTAAGATTCCAGGGCAACCTCTAGAGCCCGAGACCGTGAATCTTGTTGATGTATATGCAGGTTACTATGTTGAAGCATCATCAGGATGGAAGGATGAGTCTATGCCACCCAAGAGAGCAGATCCAGGGAGACCTGTGATTCCCATCTCTATTGGGCAGCATGACTTCCCGGAAGTTGTCTGCGATGTAGGCGCCAGTGTCAACATCATGCCTAAGGTAATCTTTGACCAAGTCTTTCCATGGGTATCTTTGTTGTACACAAATATGTGTTTGCAGCTTGCAGACCAGACGGTTAAGCACCCTGAAGGAATCTTAGATGACGTGTGCATACGAATCGGGAGATCATATGTCCCTGTAGACTTTGTAGTCCTGGATACCGGTAGAGATCCCAAGAGTCCAATCATTCTTGGCCGACCATTCCTGAGTACTGCAAAGGCTGTCATCTACACGGACAGTGCTAAGATTTGTTTCACCATCAAGGGCAATAAAGAGAAGTTTAGTTTCAAGAACAAGACCCTTGAAGCTCCTGTAGACCCAAGAGGAGCTTACTTCCCAGTTAAGCCAACGATTGAAGATGCCAAGAAGAAGAATTCAAATGGGAAGAGAAAGAATAAGAACAGGAGGCAAGTGAGAAAGCAAGTCCAAGTAGTCAAGGCTGTTGAGTACAAGCATGACCATCTCTTAGCTTCACCATTCCTAGCCAAGAGAGAGGACCCAGGCATGCCAGCCATTGATTGCACTATTGGACAATGCTCATTCTACAATGCTTTCTGCGACACCGGATCAGCTGTCAACATCATGTCTAAAAAGGTATATGACTTATTGTTCGATACAACTCTATACCCTACCTATATGTAGCTGCAGCTGGCTGACAACACGACAATATTCCCGGAGGGAGTAGCGAGAGACATCATGGTCAAAATCCATACTCACTACGTCCCGACCGACTTTATGATACTAGATATGGGAGAAGAAGATGAGACACCCATCATTCTTGGGAGGCCGTTCCTCAGCACCACCAACGCCATCATCTACAATGGATCGGGCCAAGTCCACTTTCAATTCCCAGGAGAAAAGGTACGCTGTTATTTTAAAGATTATAACTCTCCTGGATTAGCAGCTTTCACCCTGTCCAAGAGGAGACGTCAGCGCTGGAGGAATCGCTCTCAAAAGAGCAACATTGAGGAGGAGGAAATCAAAGAAGAATCTACAGCATCAAAGCAACAACCTACAAAAGTATGGAAAGAAAAGGTAACCTCCTCAACTAAGTCATTATCACCAGGAGGTCCAACGTCAAGGTCCCCATCCTCGGGATCTGATGAAGCACCCTAGGAGTGATGACGACGAGAAGTCTTGTCTAGAGGACTCTAAACTCCGAACCCTTGCCATAAGGTAACAATGGTAGTTATCCATTTGCTTTCTTGCACTTTAAATTCATAGTTAGTTTTTATTATCTTTATAGAAAACAACAAAAATATTTGGAAAACCTTAAAGCCCCATGTGACATACCTATAGTGCAAGCTAAAGGAGTGCTCACTGTGGTGGCCAAAAAAATAAAATAAAAATTAGCATGCATATTTCCATTCGGTTTGATAAAAAAGAAAAATCCAAAAAAATAATTAGTGAGCATTTTGCCGCACTACATGCACTATAACACTCTTTGAAAACCCCTCACAATAACCAAGTTCACGAAACAGCTAACCCCTAATTGTTTATCCTAATCCGTTCCACGAGTTTTGGTGTTTTGTGAGATGTTTGCTGCAGGATGACTCTAAGAGCTAGTCCACCTAGGAATCTTCATCGACATCACTCGAAGTACACCTAACACACAGCCAATCACCGTGTGGAGGAAGCAGCTTCTTGTTGGATGAGATCGAGATTTCCGGCTACACTTGCTCTTGTAAGCATGAGCTCCACCGTGGGGACTGCTCAGCTTCAATGCTCAACCACGACAACAACCAGCTTGGGGGAAGGCATCCCCTAGATACCCAGGTAAGTGTACCTACGCGATTGTCGAGTCAGTCTTAAGAAAACTTAAAAATACCAAAAATATATGGACACATGAAGGTCCATGCTTTTTAGAGTCTTTAGTCTTATATAGTATGAATCTTAAAAATGTAAAACCAAATAAAAATATTTATTTAGATAGAGTCAATAAATAGGCAAGACCTAAAGATGATCCCTAAATATGAAAATGATGAAATGCTGCTCTGTCATAACACCTTTGAAGTGCCTAGTTTTTAGACATAAGTTTTCCCGAGTTTTGGATTTAACTGTTTTGACATGAAGATTTGCTCTGAGCCTGAAACTTGTGGATTGCATATGCTTGAACTAAGTCTAGGTACTTGATTGATCTGATTGAGAAAGTCTGAGCTGCTATCTATCTTGTTCTGAGTGACACTAAAGTTCTAGAGATTTACCTTTTGAAAAATAATAAATCTTACATGACGAGTTCCTGTATGACAAAGCTTACATTCCCACCAGAGCCAAACATGATGAGATAGGCTAGATAAACTTCCACATACATGCTGCTTGTCTTGCATTGAGTTTTGTCAACCTTTGTGACCCTTGTGAGAGATTTGTCATGCTCTTGAATCAAGATCCACTTACACTCCACCTACATATGCACTACTCTACACTGGAGTAGGTGCAACAACATACCATTCCATCTACATCCATCCAAAAATGTTTTTCTCCTACCCTGGGAGAGAACACCAAAAAACATTTCTATTAGATAGCCACCCAATAAATGCTCAATGTTCCTGTTGCTATCTCTCCAAAACCCGTCAATGCCAAAAAGGAGTGCTATGAGCTATGCAAAAAGGTATCCGAAAAAAAAGAGAAAAAAGAAAAAAAAAAGAGAGAAGAGAAAGATGGACAAGTGTCCCAGTGCAACAAAAGGTACGTAGATGCCCAACTCCTTGAGAAAAAGAAAAAGATAGCTCATAACCTCTGGCCAGTTTCCAACGTTCAAAAGGAAAGAGAAGCATCCAAGGAGCTGAGTAGAATTAGGTTCCACCATATATCCACCATATCCATCCACCTATACATCTTGATTCGACTGTATGACTTGTTTCTCCATGGATCCATTGTTTGACTCTACAACATATGCATTGCAAGTTTGCTCTTTCAGTTTTCTCCTTACCTATGAGCTCCACATAAGCTTTAGTTATAGGATGAAAAGAAAGGCAACCATCATCACTGCCTTGGTGAGAATCCATAAATACCACATATATTGAGAGACTTGAGAGTGTCATACATGGGAAGCTCTGAGTTTTATTTGAAAACCTCTAAAAACTCCAAAATGATAGTCGATCGAAGAGCTTGAGACATAGTGCTTAGATAGAATCTTTCTGTCTGTCAAGTACTCAAGGCCCAAGGAAGAGCTAAAAAGCCCCATAGTCAAAAGGTATTATGGGTAAGTTTGAAAGTCAGCTCAGTTATTGCATAACTTGGAGGAGAATTTCTGTCTAACTGCAGGTATGTTTCTAGGGAGTTGCTCCGAGATGGCTACAATCCTTAAACTTGTATATATCTTACAATAACTTTTCTAAGTTTTCTTTGCTAAGGGACTAGCAAAGGTTAAGCTTGGGGAGTTGTTGACGGTCGTTATTGTACGAAACCAACCGTCAACTAGCCATGAAAAGGATGCAATTGTGATCACCGAAGTAGATATAGGGTTTACACTGATAGAATTCCATGAGTTTTGGTATTTCACTGTTTCTGCAGGCGTAAACTGGAAAAGACGCAACTGCGAGAGCTTATCGGAATGTAGAACGGGAAAACGGACTCCGCGGCAACACAGGAATACTCTAGAAGGGACGAGAAGGCACCACGCCGAGCCGAGGGGCCAGTGGCCACCAGGTGGGACCTTATGTATTCCAGAATATGCACATTAAAAAGCTATTTTTCGTTTTACAATTATAGACTATTGGATCCTATATGTTAACCTTATCTCAAATTAAATTTTACGTTAGCCTGATCTAAAAGGGCAAATGTTTTGCTCTATCCCATCGAATCTTTGGACACATATATGAAGTATTAATATAGACTAAAAAAATAAATAATTATACAGATTTGTGACCATTGCTAAGACGAATTTTTTAAGAATAATTAATCCATGTTTTGACAATGTGGTTGTATAATAAATATTGCTAATGATGAACTAATTTTCTGAAAAAGTTTTATAATTTATTTTTCTATTAGTATAAAAAACCCTTTCTATCATCCCACGGAACATTTACTATGATACGGGCAAAATTTTTGCTATACAGACCGGCCGGTCTGGCCTGGGGCCCGATCGCGGCCCGGTTCGCCCGGTTCGCTCCACCGCCTTTGAGGATCAATCCTAGCCGCCTGTCAATGTCAGTTTCATTCGATGGCTCACGATCATCGCCCGGGGCTATAAAAAGGAGGGCAGGACCCCCGTGGGGGGGGCACATTCATTCATTCCTCATTCAAGTCCGATCATCGCCCGAAACCCTAATCGAGCTCCTTGGCTGGGGCCTAGATAGCTAGTTAGAACTAGAGGGAGGCAAGCGCAGGCTTGGATTCGGAGCCATCAAGAGCCCGGATTTGGTATAGTTCTTACCTCCTCTCGCCTTTGTTCTCTTTCATTGTATAGTTATATGATTGCTACAATTGAATTGATGAATACTTATCTACTTATATTCATAGTTATATTGTTCTTTGTCTATTGTGGTTATATGCTTAGTATAGCTAGATTGACATTATACTTATCCATAGGTTCGTATAGCGCTCATCTAATTGATCGTTGGGTGAGAGGTAAACATTGTGTAAGCATGGTGCTTATACGTTGTTTATCTGTGAATGCACCCTATAGGCCGGGCTTGGTAGATCGCGGGTGTGACAATCCTGTTGAGTCCTATGTAGTCCAAACCCCGTTTATAGGCACAGTAGGGCTTTTGTACGAAGGAAGGGTGTGCTACGTTCTCAAACTTCCCTAGTATGTCTACTATGAATAGATATAATGCTAACCTTAGCTATGATTACTAAGTGTATTGCACTAACCATAATATGCATTGACATGTAGCTAGGAATAACCCAAGAATATCTCTTGATGTTCTGCTAGTAACCCTAATGATATAGCTAGGAGTTTCTATCTGTTTATGCTGATGATTATATATTTATCTTATCATTTATCTTGTGACTTACCCCTGCATTGAGTAGTGAGGACATGGTTATGCCTATCCATTACACCCTAGGTTAACACGCTACCTTTACACGAGAGCCATGTAGACTTCCTTTGGGAAAATATAAATGACAACCCATAATACTCCGGGTAAAATGCTACAATGGTATTTGATCTGTGCGCTTGCGGATACTATTTCTATATTCTAAATGGTCGCATGATTTAATACCACACCCCTTGGTGTTATGCTGGGGATGACAACTTGGCATTTTAGTGGCGGTGCTCTGCTCATGCATTTTTGGCACCGTTGCTAGAGATAACATTAAGAGGTGTCAACAGAGATTAATCCTCAAAGGCGGTGGAGCGACCTGGGCAAAGCGGGCCACTAGTGGGCCCCACCAGGGACTGGCCGGTCTGGGGGCAGACCGGTTGGTCTCCCCCTGGCTAGGCTTTGGCCCAGTCTCGGCGAGTTGCCTTCTCATTCCTTCCAAAATCTTTCTACGTGGCCGTGGTGTCCAATCTTGCATCCTATGTTGCATTATAGCTCAAAAGTGTGTCAATTCCAGTGTATGCCTGCAAAATCACTGATTCACCAAAACTCATGGAATTCGTTAGTCAAAGAACTACTTCTAGGTAGATGAATTGCTTTTATGTCACTTTGGAAGGTTAGTTGACGGTTAGATTTGAACATTATGGACCGTCAACAACACCCCCACACTTAGGATTTTACTCATCCTCGAGAAAAGGTTGGATAAGTTCAGACATCACTCTAGACAAAGATATCAGCATAGGCTCATCCTTGGTCATACCTGCACTATGAGATTCAAAGTGTCTACCATACATTGGGGAGTTGAAAAGTAGAACAGTTGAATAGATTACCTTTATCTTTTCACCAAGTCTGTTGGAGGTTTTTGCAAGATTTTTTTGAAATAAAACATAGCTTACCTGCTCCTTGATGTGGTGCTCTGAAGTCACTCATTATATATAGTATTTGTGGATTGTCACTTAGGCATGGATGAGTGAATGCCTGTCCTTGCAACCTACCTCTAATAGGCTTATATGGAGTTTGTAGGTTTGGCAAGGAATAGTATACTTACCTTACACGTCAATGGCTTAATGCATGTGTGTGGAATATATGGTGGCTATCTTGATTCTACTATGCTCATACCTTGAAGAATATATCTCTCTTGCTTAAATTGGAGTGCTTGGGAACATTGGCTATCATAGATTTTTTGTGTTTTTCTTTTTTAGAGAGCTAGGCATCTAAGTGCCCTATTCTTTTTAGCATTTGGACCCTTGTCCATTTTTCTTTTTGAACTCTCTTTTTATTTTCTTTTTGCATAGCCCATGTCTTCCTGCACGAAAGCTTTTTGTCTTCCTGCACGAAAGCTTTTTGTGAGACAGAGATTTTTGAGAATGTTAGAGCATGAGTGAGTGACTACTAAAGGCTTTTTGGGTGTGTACTCTTAGTGTAAGAGCAGCACATTTTCTATGTGAATGGAAAAGATTGCGCATACCCCCAATGTAGGGATAGTGCATATATACAGTGTAAGTGGATCTTGATCTTAGGAGCATGATAAATCTCTACAATACGGGTCTCAAAAGCTGACAGAGCTCAGTGCAAGACAAACAATTATGTAGGAAGCTTATAATCATGTATGGATCTATAGGCAATTGAAAAACCATAGAGGAGTAGCATAGCTATTGTTTTTATGTTTTGAAATAAATGCTCCAATAACTAGGCATAGAGGTTCAGGTTCTTATGTTCTACTATCTCTTACTTGTCAACAACTTAAGAGGCATGGGTCCCTATAAAGAGTTCCCACAGTAACAAGTTTAGCATGAGATAAATTATGTGCTTCATGTCTTAAGTCATGACCAAGTTAATTATTTTTGAGGTGCAATCACGTTCATTAAAGATATTCAATTAAGCTTAGTGGTAATACATGAGAGTGTTTGGAGAACGTACCCGATTCCTGTCGTCCTATATGCTTGGTTTTCCTTCAGTGTTCCTGTGAGTTGTCTCCCCCACACTTGTTTCCTGTTTCCTTTTATGCATAATAAGGTGGAGACAAAAACAAACATATATCTAGAGAGAGATGACTCTAAAGACTTGACTTCTTTATTCTCATGAGGCACATTTATTACACAACAAATGAATCAAATTCTAACTTTGCAAACTAATATGAATTAACTAATCTATCTAAGCAAACTAATAATTAATACATGTGTGCCTGTTCCATCTCTATCTCTAGTCCTTCTTCTCTAGCTCCCTGATCCTAGCCTTGAGCGCTTTGTGCTTGACACGCAGCTGCTCATGCTTACCCTTTAGGTTGCCTATGCGCTGGACCATGTTCTCTAGGACTTTCGGTGTGCCCTTAAGGGCTTAGGCCTTGAGATCTATCCTAGTCTCTAATGTGGCTATGGTCAGGCGAGGCTGTCGTGGTGCAGGTGCAGTCTTCGCCTTCCACTACTAGATTTTGACCCTATCGCATCGCCACACCTAGCATCAAACACAAATCTGATGCGATAGGTGGCTGTTATTGCATCAATTTTGAAATTATGATGCAATAGGTGGTCATTATAGCATCCAAAAGGAGTTGGATGCGACAGTAATTCATGTCGATGCAATACGTATAGTCTATCGCATTGATTTCGAAAAGAGATGCAATAAGTAGAAATTATTGCATCAGACACATTTGATTGCGCTAGTATTGATTTTTGATGCAATATGTCGGTGGTATTGCAACGTTTTAAAATATGGGTGCGATTAGGAATAACTATTGCAACGGATTGATAGTGCTAAATTCTGATGCAATAGGTGATCTTAGTAGTGATTTGATTCGGCAAATGATCAATATTGCATCAAAGGTTTTTGTTGCAGCAGGCTAAAACATATGGTTAACCTACAAGTGCATCGAGGGCCTAGGAAAAGGATGCATGAGCTATGTCATGCTACCCGACGGACGCAGCATCCTTCCATTGCCAAAGACACCAATAATCCTGACGCTACTAGGCTTGATCTTCTGTGTGTCACCCACAGGTAATAGTTGGAGCAACGACCATGCCTTTTACTCAAGCCATATTATTATCTTGTTGAAGTCTCATGGAATTGCTAGGATCATGCAAATGGTTGCAACTGGAAACAAATAAAAGTAATACCATGACAACTGTAGTTTGCACATTATGTTGTACCATACCTGAAAGAACAAGATTTTGAGTGTGATCTTTGCAATATTCTATTTGTAACTGATTGTCACTCAAAATAATTTCTCATGGCAAATAATAGATGATCCAACCAATCGTCACCCTAAAATAATCTCTCATGGCAAACGAAGGATGATCCAAAAGCTTTGTGGCACCACTCACATAAAGCTTGTTCTAATAAAGGTACAATCACACGGTAGAATCAGAGGAATGGGTTAAATTCAATCTTGATTGACATTGTACAGTGTAGTTACGATTTTTATGTCCACCTAACAAAGATACATGAAACTTTAGTTGCTGTTGCGCCAACCTTGGTCAAAAATACTGAAAACACTCAACAGAGCAAAGAAAGATAAGAATAAGTAATAAATCTGCAATTTGTTTAAGTCATCATGGATTTGTGCTAAAATGGCAATATAAAATGCATTCATGATGTGTGATGTTTTTTGTGTTTTATTCATTAGCATAAATTGTCCTGACAGCCATTAATAAATTTAATTACTAATGCATATAGCATCTGGACTATTTTGATTGAGCAGGAAGACGAACCTTGAGCCTTTAGAAGAGCGCTCGGACTCTTTGGGAAGGATGAACTGAATCAAGAAATCTTCAATGACAACAAACCTTTAATGATTTGTGCTAAGAGTCCTTAGTTTAATTGTTTAGTTCTATATTTCTAGAATGTAGTTTAAATCGACCTTGGTATTACATTTTTAAACTATGAAGCTTTCTTTATTTTCATATTGTACACAATACTGAATGTGGATTATCAAAATTATTAATATCATTTTCCTTTTGTGCCATTGAATTTTGTAATCTTATGAATTTTTGTACCAAAAATCTTTATTATCTAGCAAATAAAAATGGATGCAATATAAAATGGCAGCGAACCTAATATGGATGCAATAGTTTATATTGCATCAAACATAATGTCAATGCAATAGGTTTTATTGCATCCAAAGTAATGTAGATGCAATAAATTTTATTGCACCAAACCTAATGTCGATGCAATAGGTTTTATTGCATCGAGTCTAATGTCGATGCAATAGGTTTTATTGCATCGAGTCTAATATCGATGCAATAGATTTTATTGCACCGAGCCTAATGTCAATGCAATATATTCTATTGCATCGAGTTTAATGTCAATGCAATAGATTTTATTGCACCGAACCTGGTGTCGATGCAATTGCCACCTCTCGCATCGATCATAGAAAACCGATGCAAAAGGCTATTGCAACGAGGTCTCTTGCATCGGCTCGCATCAAACGTGAAATTGATGCGATAACAAGCTATTGCATCTATTTTGGCCCTATTATATCAAAATTTTGTCGGTGTAATAGGGTAAAAAATTAGTAGTGTTCTTGCTTGGGGGCTCTGGATTGGTCCTTGGTGGTGGAGTGAACTTCACGTTGCTTGGATCCACTCGCACTCCATCCAAGGTCAAGCGGGGTTTGGCTTTGGTGTACTTCATGCTAGTCACCACCCTAAACTTGGTAGTGACTCCCAACAGCCTCTCCTCCTCTCTAGGAGGTAGTAACTTAGTGCCTTGGGGGAGAGCAATACGTGGTTGATCTGGCTATCGTGGCTTGTCACCCAGGAGCGGTTGATGAGCTGGTGGAGCGATGGCAGGCCTGTTGATGGCCTGGGCATAGAAGGCTTCCTCCATTGGTGCTCCTCGAGGTCAAGCTTGGACGACCTCCTTTGATGGCACTAGGATGATCTCCTTCAGTGGCATGACTGCCAGCTGCTTCGGCGGGATGACCGCCAGTCGAAGGATGTCCTCCGGCTCTTCAACTGTGTATAGGTGGTTTGGGCTAGCCATTTAGCAAAAGATGGAGAGGTGGAGAGCTTCCTTGCTATGTGTTGAGAGAGGAGAGCTCTTGGGATGAGAGGAGAATGACCCCAGGGGTGTTTATATAGTGTTGAGGGCTTGAGGGAGAGGTCATTTTATCTCGAGGATCTATCGCAAATTGGCGGTGGTAGATGCGCATCGCGGCAGAATATTCGAAACCCTAACGGATCAAGCTACGCACCGGGAGGTGGCGGTCCGTGAGGCGGCGCCTAGGCAGACCGACCAGTCTGGGGTGGGACCGATCGGTCCCACCCTGGCCCGTCTCCCGGTGCCCTTTCGCAGGGTGCTTTCTTGGCCCGTTATTTCTCTAATTTTTCTCCGGCCGCAGCCCAATTCATGACGAAAGTGGCAGTTTTAATAAATTAGAGAAAACAAAAAAAATGAATTTCAT
This sequence comes from Chrysopogon serrulatus, assembly GCA_015844335.1. NCBI lineage: Eukaryota > Viridiplantae > Streptophyta > Magnoliopsida > Poales > Poaceae > Chrysopogon > Chrysopogon serrulatus. The sequence goes on along the minus strand of JADLZL010005110.1, from coordinate 249,526 downwards.
CAAATTCCTTAGGTAATCTAGAAGGTTCTAGAAAAATCTTAAGGCGTTGGCCATTTACCTTGAATAACGTACCTTTGTTGTTTTAATGTGTCACTGCTCTATGTGATGATGCATTTTACCACTTTGTGAATGGTCCTTCCCACTTGCTTCGGAGTTTACCATGCCCGAATAACTTCACCCTAGAATTGAATAATAGTACCTTATCTCTGGGGCTGAAGCTCTTCTTCTTAATTCTCTTATCATACCACCTCTTGGTCCTCTCTTTATAGATCTTAGCGTTGTGATACACTCTTTCTTGCCATTCATCAAGCTCTAAGAGTTGCATCTTTCTTCTTGTCCTGGTGACATCTAAATCCATATTTTATCTCTTAATTGCCTAGTGAGCTTTGAATTCTAGCTCCACTGGCAAGTGATAGGTTTTTTTATAGACAAACTGATAAGGCGACATGCCAAGAGGTGTCTTGTATGCTCCCATAATGCCTTAGGTAGCCTTTCCTTCCAAGCAGTCCCCATCTTGTTGACTGTATTTTATAGAATATTCTTGATTTTCTTATTGGAAGTTTCTGCTTGGCCACTTGTTTGAGGGTGGTATGAGTAGCGACATGATGTTGGATTCCATGCTTCATCAAGTACTTGCGGAAGTCCTTATCAATGAAGTGAGTTCCTCCATCACTGATCGCCATCCTTGGAACACCGAATCTTGGAAATGTTGTCTCATGAAATATCTTCTTAGAGTTCTTGGAATTCGCAGCTTTGGATGGCATGGCTTCTACCCATTTTTAAACATAATCCACTACCACTAGAATGTACTCATAGTTGTTCGACTTTGGAAAAGGTCCCATATAGTCAATTCCCCAGACATCAAAGACCTCTATCTAAAGATTGTTGGTGAGTGGCATGGCATCTCTTGAATTGATATTGCCGTGCCTCTGACATGATCCACATCTTCATATGAAGTTCTGGGTGTCTTCATATATGGTTGGCCAAAAGATTCCACTTTGCCAGATCTTTGCATGAGTACAGAATGCTCCATAATGACCTCCATAAGGTTATGAGTGACATCTTTCAATAATCCATATTCCTTTTTTAGTTGGTACACACCTCTGAACTAATCCATCAGAGCACACTCGAAAGAGATAAGGATCATCCTATATGTGTAGACAACTTTCATAGATAAGCTTCCTCCTGTTCGCCTCTGGTGGTACATATCCTGCAACCATAAAATTAATAATGTTCGCGTACCAGGGATCTGATTTAGAGATAGCGTAGAGCATGTCATCTCGAAGAGAGTCATTGATTGGCAGTTCCTGCATGTTGTTAAATTGCATTCTAGACATGTCGAGGGTCAAAACCATGGACCCCTAAAGGCCCGGTTAAAATAGCTCTTAAAAACAAAATTATCAGGCTGGGATCAGCATACCTGCGGCCCGGCCCACGGGGGTTTATGGCCAAGGAGCCTTCCTGGCCTAACGATGGCTGGCAGGCCACATGATACAAGCCTCCAGGGCCCGCAGGATGAGGCCACTGCTCGGAGCTCGACCCTCCGGGAGAACTCCGATTCGTCCGACCCCCACCTGCCGAGGGCGTCGAAGATCGGCCCCGTCTTATGAACAAAGGCCAGGGCGTACCGTGCAAAACTGTCGTACGTGCATAGCGTACAATGGAATCTGTACGATTCCGTAGCAGGCACGGGGACGCACCGTCACCCCCGCACCTGAATAGTGGGAAACGGGACCCCCAAGTAACCCATGGGTCTTGCGTTGTCCCCATGCTTCTGCCCTGACATATACGGCGTTGGCTCCCCTGTACCATGCTGGTACGGGCGGCAGCCCCGTGTACACATCTCCGCCGGGGACGCCGAGCTTCGTACCTCCCTACAGACGGTCGTCTTGACGGAACAGGGAGCATGGGGAAGGAAAACACTGCTCGTACCGACACCGTGGCCGACGTACCTTAGCGGTCGCCGTTCCAGCCACTTTCTGCAGAAGGGACCGGGTGCATCAGGAATCAATCCTGCACGTCCGGTCTCGTTGCAGCCTACGCCCCTACACCCAGAGCTTTGACCCATGGCGTCCGTCGTCAACAGCATCACCCCGGCGCCTTCAGGAATAGCTCTGTACACTTAAAAAGACTACGGCGCCAAGGAGAGAACCCCCGGGGAAGAAAGATGATGTCGACTACAGTGCCCTCGACACCTGTCCGAATCTTTATGTCTTTATTCTTCAAGCTTCCTTGGTCTATACGCGGGCTTGCCCTCCCTTGTGACTCCCCCTTCGAACTATAAAAGGGAGGACTTGGGCAACTTAGCATGTGTGCGACTATCGCCCCATTCTTGCTCCACATACGAAACAAACTCACCTCGAACCAAAATTCACACAGAGACTTGGGAGACTCTCCCTCTCTCGACTCCTCTTGTACTACCCCATACAAGCTCCTTAGTAACATGACCCCGCTCACACTGGACGTAGGGTGACTTGCCCGAGCCAGTATACATCGTTGTGTCCACTTGGGAAACCATCCAGAGGATAAGTGTGCTCTCTTTTCGATTACTCATTGGTGTTCATTCTTGACACCGACAGTTGGCGCGCCAGGTAGGGGGCAAGCGCACTTCTATGACTCCAGCAAACTTCTGGATGGCCATGCATCGCTTCAACCTCACTCCAGGCACCCATATCCGCTTTGGGGACCTGGACTTCATCCTCAGGGAGGACGGCGTGACCTGGCTGGCTCTAGAGCCACCGGTTAACCTCCCTGACCCCGACGACGTCGCCCCTGCTCCCACGGAGGAGCCGCGGGCGAACGGCACGTGCCGTGGTCCCTTCCACAACTCTATTGATGACATTGTCATGGCCATGGACGATGTTAGCCTCCGATCTCCTGCGTCTCCACACGACGCGAGGCCCGTCCGACCGCGGGCACCGACTCCTGCGTCGCCACGGATGGCTAGCCATGTGTCGTTAGCATCGGAGCGGAGCCATTAAGCCCCAGACATACGTGAGCTCATAGAGCTAGATCGACGGCTCTTGCCTTACCTGGGGCCATATCCCTCCACCGACGAGATCTTCGCGCTCTCGTATTGGTACGAGACCATCATGGTTAGCCTCGCCGGGGGCAACCCTATTCCCCAGACGATCCTCATCCAGGAGGCATCTAAGCCGGCCCCGTTTGGATACCACAACGCCGTGGCGACCATGGCGCACCTCATCATGAGGGGGATAGCGCCCACCCCCGAGGACGTCGAGCTCGTGGCTGCGGCTGGGCCTCTCGTTGAGCCTATTTTCATGCCGGACTCTGACGGTTACACCGGCACCGACGACGATGACGGCGACTTCAACCCATTTTGGGAATGTTTCATGGTGGAAACTCCAAAGGGCCGGGTTCACGACGTCGCGCCGGAGGACGAGGGCATGCTCAACCCCACACTCGAGCGAACACCTTCACCACGGCGATCGCTGACTCCTCCGACCTCGCGCTCCGACAGCTCAGAGGTACAGTGGGAGCAGGTTCGCCGCGCCGAGCTCGACGACGAGCGATGCAAGTCCGAGTGGGATCGAGGACACCTCAGAAGGGAAGACCCTTCACCTTACCACAGCGCTGGGCGAGCACGTGGCATGGCTCGTGATGTTCATCGGTGGATCCTAGAGGGCGACGATGGCCCCCCACTCCTCGCACGTGCAAGCCAGAACATCGCGGCTGCGGTGGCTCTGCTTCAGCAGCTTCCTCCACCAACGACCCCCGCTGAATGGCGGACTCAGTGAGAGATACGGCAGCTGCTGGATCGAGCGGCCGCCCTACAGGCTGAAAGCTCATGATCGCGACGCCGCGATGCGTCTCCGAGCCGTCGCACGTTCGATGGTCGCAGAGACCGAGAGCCGTCGGTGCACCAACCTGTCCATGCGCCCGCTGAAAGCTTGCCACCCATGCAGCAACATGTCAGGCCCATTCAAGACGCCCGCATTATCCTCAACGCCCAGGCTAGGGAGTATAGCACCCGTCGAGGAGGACGCTTTGACCCAGCGAAAGATAGAGGGCGAAGCCCTCCCCCTTCGGGCCCACCGGCGTTCGGGCGACACATTCTCCGCTCGCCCTTCCCACGGCGCTTCCGTGCGCTGACCTCCATTGCCAAGTACTCCGGGGAGACGAACCCCGGTACCTGGTATGCGAGGCGGGTGGGGCCGACCATGAAGACTTCATCATCCGCAACCTCCCTCTGTACCTAGCCGACTCCGCGCGGACTTGGCTGGAGCACCTCCCCGAGGGGTGTATTAACAGCTGGGGAGACCTCGTTGACATCTTTGTCGGTAATTTTCAGGGCACGTACTCGCGCCCTGGAAACTCATGGGACCTTCAGAGCTGTCAATAGAAGCCGAGCGAGTCCCTGTGTGACTACATCAAGCGCTTATCCAAGCAGTGCAGAAGCCTCTCTCACGTCACCGACGCAGACGTGATCGGAGCCTTCATCTCTGGCACATCTTGTAAGACCTTGGTGCTCGAGCTGGGACGACGACCCCCTCGTACTACCAAGGAACTCCTCGATGTGGCCACGAGCTTTGCGTCGGGAGAAGACGCGGTGGGTGCCATCTTCAATTCCCGCGGCAAGGCCAAGCGAGAGGAGAATATCGACGACGATCCCTCTGACCGTAAGGGCCAGAAAAAGAAGAAAGGCCGCAAGGGACGTCGGTAGGGAGATGGTGAGTTGGTCACCGTAGTTGACGCAAAGGGCAAAAAGAAGGCTCCCATCAAGCCGCCAACCGACTACTTCGAAAAGAAGCTCGACGAATCATGCCCGCATCACGAGGGCACGGTCAACCACACTCTCCGGGAGTGTCGTCTCATCCCTAAGTTTTTTGGGGTCGAGAAAGGCAAGGTGGAGGCTAAGCGGAAGACCAACTCACCTCCCCAAGGTGACGGCCAGGGGGAGGACGGGTCGGGGTTCCCTCACGTCACCGATTGCCTCATGATCTTTGGAGGCCCGGACTACTACGCCATGCGGCGGCAGCGCAAGCTCGAGCAGCGCATGGTCTGCCAGGTCGAGCCGATCGTCCCGGCTCCCTCCAAGTGGGCCAAGCACCCCATCACTTTCGACCAATCTGACCACCCGGAGTATGTGCCGAATCCAGGACGATACCCCCACGTCGTTGATCCTATCATCGGCACCAAATGGCTCACCAAGGTGTTGATGGACGGAGGGAGCGGCCTCAACATCATCTACCAGGACACCCTTGACGCCATGGGGGTTAGTAGGGCGAGGATTCGCCCCGGAGGGGCGCCATTCCACGGCGTCGTCCCCGGCCAACGTGCTGTACCTGTTGGACAGATTGATCTACTGGTCACTTTCGGGACTCACACTAATTCCCGAAAGGAGACATTAACTTTTTAGGTGGTGAACTTCCCCGGCTCTTACCATGCGGTGTTGGGCCGGCCGTGTTACGCCAAGTTCATGGCCGTCCCGAACTACACCTACCTCAAGCTTGAGATGCCGGGTCCCCGTGCTGTCATCACCGTGCACTCGTCCATTCAACACACATACCTTTGCGACATTGAGCAGTGCGACGTCGCCGAATCAGTGCTGAATTCCCACGAGTTATACGTCGTCAACTTCCTCACCAACACCGACCACGACATGCCCGACGTCCTGAAGACGAACGCGTCCTTCACGCCCTACAGGGACACCAAGCTTGTGTCCCTCGACCCCGGTTGCTCCGACAGCATGACGGTGCGCATCGGCACCACCCTCTACCCCAAATAGGAAGACGCGCTCATCGACTTCCTCCACGCGAATCGTGACATTTTTGCATCGAGGCCTTCGGATATGCCTGGCATACCGAGGGATGTCGCCGAGCACGCCTTGTGGATCAGGTCGAACTCCAAACCGGTGAAGCAGCGTCTTAGACGTTTCGATGAGGTAAAACACAAGGTCATTAGTGAGGAGGTAAAAAAGCTCTTAGCGGCCGGGTTCATCAAGGAAGTGTATCACCCTGAGTGGTTAGCCAATCCTGCCATTGTACAAAAGAAAGGCGGGAAATGGAGAATGTGTGTTGACTACACTGGTCTCAATAAAGCGTGTCCCAAGGATCTGTTTCCTTTGCCACGCATAGATCAAGTTGTGGATTCCACTTCTGGGTGCGAAACCCTATGCTTCCTTGATGCCTATTCTAGTTATCACCAGATCAAAATGCGTGAATCCGATCAACATGCTACTTAGTTTATCACCCCGTTTGGTTCGTACTGCTACGTAGCCATGCCTTTTGGGCTTAAGAATACGGGTGCCACCTTCCAGCGCTGCATGGTGAAGGTCTTTGGCGAACTCATTGGAGAGATTGTCGAAGTATATGATGAGGACACCACCTACAGCGCGAGTACATCTACACCAGCGACACCAAGTACATCTACACCAGCGACATTTTCTCCAGAGCAGGCGCCATCATCTCCTCGGGCGCCACCTTCCGGGCCAATTACTCGGGCCGTGCAAGAGAGTTGAACTTCGTCATGATGTTTGAAGAATGAAGGCCCCGTAAGACTGAAGGCTCGCCCAACGGGAGGCCTTGTGTGTGGGCGCCTAGGGCCGGCCCAACAAAAGGCGCCTAGGGCTGCGCCCCCACACCCTCGACATCGGGGCGGCGCCCCTTGCTGGGCCGCACCTTCCCTAGGGCGCACCTTTTTTCCCTTTATTAGTCGAGTCCTGTTTCATTTAGAACTTGAGTTTTGTTTTTACATTTAGCTTTAGCTACACGGACCACGCACAAATACGTCTTTGTCCTCGTGATTCAACTCCACCTTCGAGTAATACATAGATTGCTCGCCTCGAATTCTTGTTCGTTCTTCGGTTGCGTCATGTGGAATTGATCTTCGTGATCGCCGATCTTGCTTCAACAAGGTCGGTAACCACGGGGAGTTGGTTCAGCGATTGCATTGGCGCTTCGGGTTCGCTTCGTCGTAGTCGGATCGTGAGGGTCTACTTCCACCAAATCGAAATTATCTCCACTCACCGAAAAGATCGGGCACTCCGCCTCTATCAAGTGGTATCGCTTTCCAGGTTGATCGGTGAGTTTATCGAGTGTTTTTCCTTCCTACAATCCACAAAAAACCCAAACACAAAAAATATTTTCAGGTTAGATCTTGTCCCAAAGAACCTTTTTAGCCTCGCACAATTCTTTTCAATACTTTGCGTTGTTGAATTTGTGTGCTTTACATTTCAATTGTTGCCGGTTACTTGTGTTTGATCTCTTGTTTCTTGTTTTTCTTCTAACCCTAGTTTCGCCGCCGCCGTTCCACGCCACGCAGCAACCCCCTCCACCCTCGCGCGAATACCCGCCTTGGTCGTGATCGGACCACTGCGCCTCCGCATTCCACCCTCCGACGCCCCTCCCCGTCCCAAAACAAAGATAGAAAGAAATAAAAAAAAGGAAAGTGCAAAAAAAGAGACAAAAAAAAGACAAAAAAAGGCAACAGAAGAAGGAAGGTGATCCGGTTTGGTTCGGTGGAAAGTTTCCTTGCGCGCGCCGTGAACCCCCGGGTCGCGACCCTCCGGGAGGCCACTGCACCCCACTCTTCTTCTTACCGAATACCCCTGTACTTTCGGAAAAAGTGTGCCGTTTTTTTGCTTTTGAGATCCTCTGTGTTCATATTATCGCCTCTTTGAGGACTCCCCGAAAAAAAAAAAAAAAACAGATCCAAAAAAAAACAAAAAATCAAGAATTTGCATTTTTAGCCGCACCCTCTTCCTCTTTGCTACCTCCTTTGTTCCCACTTGTTTCAGCAGCGTTGTTTCGTGTTTAGCACTATAATTCAACTTTGCATTATTGTTTGATTGTGCTAATCCTTCAATTGAGTGCAGCCTACCCAGAACTCCACATAATTCTACGACGAGCGATTTTGTTCTCCGTGCAATCGCTCCGCCAATCTTTTCGCGAGTTCCACCGGGTTGGTTGCAGTTCGCCCAGGTGTGCGTGGTAAGAACGGATCAGAATTTGATAACAGCACTAGTGTGAGCGCCTTTGTGAGCCGTTCCACCCCTATTTTGTCGTCGTCTTTGTTTTTGTGTTTGCGCTAACCATGGCGGCGCATTTACGACAAAAAGGATGAACGATTTGCGGGACATGCGGACACGCATTGATGGACTTGTCGGAGACATCAAGACGATGCATGAACGGATAGATTCCACGGTCACTACGGCGAACGAGCGGTTCGATCAGCTTGACCTCGCCAGACGACCACTAAAAACCACGCCGACACCATCATGTCACGCCTCGATGCTTTGAGCACGATGGTCACAGATCTCCGTAAGGATTACGGTGGTGACACGGAGCGGGGCGGTGGACACCGCCCAGCCGTGCTTCGCCGTGGTGTGCTACGCCACCACGGTAATGATTCTTTTGCTAAGATAAAATTTAAAATTCCATCTTTCAATGGCAAATATGATCCCGCCGCATATCTTGATTGGGAATTGGAAGTCGAACAGAAATTTGCATGCCATGATATTCCTACTACTTTTCAAGTTAAAGCTGCTATTAGTGAATTTACTGATTTTGCTTTTAATTTGGTGGCGTGAATATAAACAAAAAAACATCCCACTACAGTTCCAACCACATGGGATCAATTAAAAGTTGCTATGCGCCATAGATTTGTACCTTCTTATTATGCTCGTGATTTGCTTAATAAAATGCAACGTTTTCAAACCAAGGTTCACAATCTGTAGAGGACTATTACCGGAATTGCAAAAAGGCATGATTCGTTGTGGGTTAGTTGAGGACAATGACGCTGCTATGGCACGATTTCGTGGTGGTTTAAACCGTGAAATTCAGGATATACTTGATTATAAGGAGTATTATGATATCACCACATTGTTTGAATTTGCTTGCAAAGCTGAACGTGAAATGCAGGGACGCCGCTCGAAGCCATATTCTAACTCTTTTTTGCAGACGAAGTTCGACATCTGGTCCAGCACCAGCACCCCCTGCACCGTCCACGCCCGCCACTACACCGCGTGAGCGGGCAGCCACACTGCAGTGCTCCCCCCGTCCCCAGCGCAAAGCACCTTCCACAAAGCCGCACACGGGATATTCAAGTGCTTTTCGTTGCAAAGGATTTGGCCACGTGTCTCGGGACTATCCGAACAAGCGTGTCTTGCTTATTCGTGACGATGGTGAGTATTCTTCCGCTAGTGATTCTGAAGCTATTCAACACGCTATGCTTGCCACGACAATGCAGCAAAGGCGGACGTACATGTCAACCCGGGCGACGCCGATAGGTATGAAAGTCTTGTTGCGCAGCGTGTTCTCGCACACGTGTCGCCCGCCCGAGAAGAATCAGCGACACACCCTTTTCCACACGAAGGGCGTTGTGCAGAGCGGTCGATTCGCATCATCATCGACAATGGCAGCCGCAACAATTTGGCGAGTACGGCGCTGGTTGAAAAATTGTCCTTACCCACTCGTAAGCATCCGCATCCATATCACATTCAATGGCTTAACGATGGTGGGAAAATTAGAATAACACGCTCGGGTACGTGTTCCTTTCTCCATGGGTGCTTATTCTGATTTTGTTGATTGTGATGTTGTTCCCATGGAAGCATGCTCTTTGTTACTTGGTCGACCTTGGCAATATGATACCGATAGCTTGCATCATGGTCGTTCGAATCATTATTCTTTCATGTTTAAGGGTCAGAAAAATAATTATACATCCAATGACACCCGAACAAATTCTTAAAGATGATCTTGCTAGAGTCGCTAAAATTGCTAAACAACTTGAACCATCGACCTCTGTTAATTCTGAAATCAAGTTGAATGCTCCTGTTTTGCTTGCTACACGTGCTGATTTCGATGAGTTACGCGATGCTCCTTTGCCATGCTATGCCCTTATCTGCTCTAGTGTGCTCGTTTCACTTGATGCTGCACCATCTTTGGATATTCCCCCCTGTGAGTTGCTAACATTTTGCGTGAGTACGCTGATGTCTTTCCAAAAGATTTGCCACCGGGACTTCCACCACTTCGTGGCATTGAGCACCGATCGATCTCATTCCAGGCGCACAGCTTCCGAATCGCGCACCGCACTGCATAAATCCCGATGAGACGAAGGAGATCCAAAGCGCCAGTGCAGACATTGCTTAACAAGGGTTACATTCGTGAGTCTCTCGGCCCTTGCTCGGTTCCTGTGTTACTTGTTCCAAAGAAAGATGGCTCATGGCGTATGTGTGTAGATTGTCGTGCTATTAATAACATCACCATTCGTTATCGATACCCTATACCACGCCTTGATGATATGCTAGATGAGCTTAGTGGTGCCATTATTTTCACTAAGATTGATTTGCGTAGTGGTTACCACCAGATTCGAATGAAACTAGGTGATGAATGGAAAACGGCTTTTAAAACGAAATTTGGTTTATATGAATGGTTGGTTATGCCGTTTGGATTGACTAATGCTCCCAAAGACCTTTATGCGCTTAATGAATGAAGTTCTAAGACCTTTCATCGGATTGTTTGTTGTTGTATATTTTGATGATATTCTGATTTACAAAGAGTCCATGGAAGAACATTTAGAACATTTGCGTGCTTTTTTTCGATACGCTATGCGTCTTTGCTAACTTGTTTGGTAACATGGACAAATGCATTTTTTGCACACAACGTGTCTCGTTTCTTGGCTATGTTGTTACTCCACAGGGGCATTGAGGTGGATAGCAGCAAGATCGACGCCATTCGCGAGTGGCCTACACCGACGACGGTCACACAGATTCGGAGCTTTCTTGGACTTGCGGGTTTCTATCGCAGGTTTGTCCGTGATTTCAGCTCCATTGCAGCCCCTCTACACGAGCTTACAAAGAAAGGTGTGCCATTCAATTGGAGTGATTCACAAGAGGTAGCGTTCAGCACTTTAAAAGATAAGTTAACACATGCTCCTCTCTTGCAATTGCCTGATTTTGAGAAAATATTTGAGCTTGAATGTGATGCTAGCGGTATTGGACTAGGTGCTGTTTTTGTTACAAGAAGGAAAACCGGTTGCTTATTTTAGTGAGAAATTAAGCGGTGCTAGCCTGAGATATTCTACTTATGATAAGGAACTTTATGCTTTAGTGCGCACTTTGCAAACATGGCAGCACTATCTTTGGCATCGTGAGTTTATTATTCACTCGATCATGAGGCTTTAAAACATATTCGACCCAAACCAATCTGAACCGTCGTCATGCTAATTGGGTAGAATTCATTGAGTCTTTCCCTTACATCATTAAACATAAGAACGGGAAGGAAAATGTCATTGCCGATGCTTTGTCTCGTCGCTATACTATGCTGTCCCAGTTAGATTTTAAAATCTTTGGCTTGCAAACTATCAAAGATCAATATGCCAATGATGCTGATTTTAAAGATGTTTTGGTCAATTGTATGAATGGGAAACCATGGGGCAAATTTCACATGCAGGATGGGTTCTGTTTACGCTAACAAGCCGTGTGTTCCAGCTAGTTCGGTTCGTCTTTTGTTGTTACAGAAGCTCATGGAGGCGGTCTCATGGGACACTTTGGCGTTTATAAGACGCATGAGGTGTTGGCTGCCCACTTCTTTTGGCCCCGGATGCTTGTAGTGATGTTGAGCGCCTTGTTGCCCGCCGCACTACTTGTCGAAAAGCTAAGTCACGACTAAACAACCATGGTTTGTATATGCCTCCTGCCTGTCCCTACTTCCCCTTGGCTTGATATTTCTATGGACTTTGTTTTGGGATTGCCTAGAACTAAGAAGGGGAGGGACAAGTATTTTTGTAGTTGTTGATCGCTTCTCCAAAATGGCTCATTTTATACCTTGTCATAAGACTGATGATGCTAGCAATGTTGCTGAATTGTTCTTTAGAGAGATTATTCGTTTGCACGGTATTCCAAATACAATAGTCTCTCGATCGTGATGCTAAATTTCTCGACCATTTTTGGAGATCACTGTGGAATAAAATGGGAACTAAATTGCTGTTTAGCACAACTTGTCACCCTCGGTGATGGCCAAACCGAGGTGGTTAATCGCACTTTGTCAACCATGCTTAGGGCTGTTTTAGATAAAAACTTGAAACGTTGGGAAGATTGCTTGCCTCATGTTGAGTTTGCTTATAATCATGCAACGCATTCTTCTACAAAGATGTGTCCCTTTCAGGTTGTTTATGGCTATATTCCTCGGGCCTATATTGATTTGTTTGCGCTTGATGCCGAGGACGCCCCACACATAGATGCTTCTTTGCACATGTTGAACAAATGATTAGCTTACATGAGCAAACTCAACACAACATTGCTTTCTTTGCTAATGCTAAATATCAGGTTGCGGGTAGTAAAGGGAGAAAACATGTTACTTTTGAACCTAGTGATATGGTTTGGTTGCATCTAAGAAAGGATCGATTTCCCACTTTGCGCCGTTCTAAATTGATGCCTCGTGCTGCTGGTCCTTTTAAGATACTAACCAAGATTAATGCTAACGCTTATGTTCTTGACCTGCTGCGGGAGTTTGGTGTTTCCACTAGTTTTAATGTTGCAGATTTGACGCCGTATGCGGGTGAAGATGAGGAGTTGCCGTCGAGGACGACTTCAGTTCAAGAAGGGGAGGATGATGAGGACACCACCTACAGGCGCGAGTACATCTACACCAAATGACACCAAGTACATCTACACCAGCGACATTTTCTCCAGAGCAGGCGCCATCATCTCCTCAGGCGCCACCTTCGGGCCAATTACTCGGGCCCGTGCAAGAGAGTTGAACTTCGTCATGATGCTTGAAGAATGAAGGCCCGTAAGACCGAAGGCTCGCCCAACGGGAGGCCTTGTGTGTGGGCGCCTAGGGCTGGCCCCAACAAAGGGCGCCTAGGGCTGCGCCCCACACCTCGACATCGAGGGCGGCGCCCCTTGCTGGCCGCACCTTCCCTAGGGCGCACCTTTTTTTTCCCTTTATTAGTCGAGTCCTGTTTCATTTAGAACTTGAGTTTTGTTTTACATTTAGCTTTAGCTACACGGACCACGCACAAATACGTGCTGTCCTTCGTGATTCGAACTCCACCTTCGAGTAATACATAGATTGCTCGCCTCGAATTCTTGTTCGTTCTTCGGTTGCGTCATGAGGATTGATCTTCGTGATCGCCTGATCTTGCTTCAACAAGGTCGGTAACCACGGGGAGTTGGTTCAGCGATTGCATTGGCGCCGGGTTCGCTCGTCGTAGTCGGATCGTGAGGGTCTACTTCCACCAAATCGAAATTATCTCCACTCACCGAAAGATCGGGCACTCCGCCTCTATCAGTATATGTGGACGACATCGTTGTCAAGTCCAAACGGACCGGCGACCTCGTAGTCAATCTGGAGCTGGCCTTCGCTCGGCTCAAAGCACATTAAACTCAACCCTGAAAAATGCATCTTTGGGGTTCCCAGAGGGACGTTGCTGGGGTTCATCGTTTCATAACGCGGCATTGAAGCCAACCCCGACAAAATCAAGGCTATCACTGAGATGAAGCCTATTCGGGACCTCAAGAGGTTGCAGCATATCACGGGGTACCTCGCCGCACTCAGTCGGTTTATATCACGTCTAGGTAAATGGGGTCTACCCCTGTACCGGCTCCTCAAGAAAGATGATCAGTTCACGTGGACTGATGAGGCTCAAGAGGCGTTAGATAAGCTTAAGGAACTGTTGACCAGTCCCCTGATTGTTACTCCACCCGGGAAGGAGGAACCCTTGCTCCTCTACATTGCCGCAACCACTCAGGTGGTTAGTACGGCATTCGTCGTAGAACGGAGTAAGGAGGGACGCACTCTGAAAGTGCAACGCCTATCTATTTTATTAGCGAGGTCTTGTACAACACCAAGACACGCTATCCGCAAATCCAGAAGTTAGCATACGCCCTCCTCATCACGAAGAGAAAGCTTAAGCACTATTTCGAAGCACATCCCGTCACCGTGGTCTCATCTTCCCCCTGGAGGAAGTAATTCAGAACCCTGAAGCCACGGGTCGGATAGCTAAGTGGGCGCTCGAGCTAATGGGTTACGACATAACCTATGCGGCCCGCACGGCAATCAAGTTGCAAGTTCTGGCCGATTTCATTGCGGAATGGACCGAAGTCCAACTACCTCCAGCTCCCATCCAACACGAATGTTGGAAGCTTTTCTTCGACGGCTCATTAATGAAAAGCGGGGCTTGGGCCGGGCTGGTCTTCATCTGCCCTCTCGAGGTCAGAATGAAGTACGCCCTCCGACTCCATTTCAAAGCCTCTAACAATGTTGCGGAGTATGAGGCTCTGGTGAACGGCTTGCGCATAGCCAAGGAGCTCGGCATAAAGTGCCTTGAGGTCCGAGGCAATTCACAGCTTGTCGTCGATCAGGTTATGAAGGAGTCGAGCTGTCACGACCTGAAAATGGCTGTGTACTGCCAGGAGGTACGCAAGCTGAAGGAATGCTTCGATGGCCTCGAGCTCTGTCACGTCCTCCATCGGGACAATGAGGCAGCGGATGCCTTGGCTAAAATGGCCTCAAATCGAGACCCCATCCCTAGCGGGATATTCGCTAGGGACCTCACCCAGCCGTCGGTGAATTACGGCAAAGGAGGAATCGACCCCTCCTTCTTCGACCCTGGGGTAGCTCGGCCGACCCCTGAAGGCGATCCCGTCTCCTCCGACCCAGGAGCGATTCATCTGACCCCTGGGGGTGACCCCTCCTCGGAACCGGCTGTCTTCACAGTGACACAGGTGGATGAGGAAGCGGTCCTCGATCGAGGGCCCAAGAATGATTGAAGAAAGCCGTACCTCGACTGCCTCATTCACGAAGTCTTGCCTACTGACAGGACTGAGGCACGATGGCTGGCTCGTCGTGCCAAGTCATTCGCCATTATCAATGGTGAGCTGTACAAGAAGGGACACTCGGGTGTCCTACACCGATGCATCCCTGCCGCCCACGGGTATGCCCTCCTGGAGGACATACATGCAGGCATTTGCGGGCACCACGCCGCACCACGCACTATCGTGGCCAAGGCCTACCGCCAAGGTTTCTACTGGCCTACGGCGGTAGCGGACGCATCGAAAATCATCCGCTCATGTGAAGGGTGTCAGTACTATGCCAAGCAGACGCACATGCCTGCGCAAGCCTTGCAAACGATCCCCCTCACGTGGCCATTCGCGGTCTGGGGTTTGGATCTAGTCGGGCCCCTCCAGAAAGCGCCTGGGGGCTTTACCCACGTTTTGGTCGCAATTGACAAGTTCACTAAATGGATCGAGGCTCGACCCCTCGCCACCATCAAATCCGACCAAAGTGTGCTCTTTTTCACAGATATCATATACCGCTTTGGCGTGCCCATTTCAATCATCATGGACAATGGGACACAGTTCACCGGGAAGAAGTTCCTGAAGTTTTGCGACGAATTTAATATCCGTGTTGATTGGGCATCCGTTGCGCATCCCCGCACTAATGGGCAAGTGGAACGAGCCAATGGCATGATCCTCCAAGGCCTCAAGCCTCGGATTTTTCATCGTCTCAATCAGTTTGGCCGACGATGGCTTGCTGAACTCCCAGCGGTACTGTGGAGTTTGAGAACGACTCTGAGCAGAGCAACGGGACATACTCCATTCTACATGGTCTATGGTGCGGAAGCCATCCTACCCACAGACCTAGAGTACGGTCCCCGCGCATCAGGGCCTACGCTGAGCCTGTGAACCAGACTTACTTGGAGGACGCCATGAACCAACTCGACAAAGCCCGCGATGTCGCGTTGCTACATTCTGCCAATATCTACAATCCCTGCGTCGGCATCATGGCCGACGAGTGCGGGGGTGCGTGTTCAACGTTGGCGACCTTGTCCTACGGCTTCGGCAAGATAACAAGGGGCGTCATAAGCTTACCCCACCATGGGAAGGTCCCTTCACCATTGCTGAAGTCCTCCGACCAGGGGCTTATAAGCTGAAGGACGACAGGGGGCAGCTCGTCAAAAACGTCTGGAACATTGAGCAGTTACATCGTTTTTATCCCTGAAGATTTTCCCTTTTCGTTTCATATCATGTATCTTGTTACGTACTAGTACTTTTCTGCTTTCAGTAACTAGATGCTTAATCAGGAAGTTTTCTCTAAAAGAAATCTCGACACCCGAGGTTGACCCACGTTCCTTTATTAAGTAAAGAGAAAGCAACATGTTTGGCTTGGATTCTATCATAACGTTCTCGTTCTAGGGATTACGTTGAGGTAAGAAACGGTCCTAGCACCCAAAAACTGTCCTGGTTGTTCTGTCAACGCCTCAATGGCCATTGACAGAGCTGGGTGAGGGTTCGGCTAGCCGTCTCGAGCTCCAAAGTAGCCCCAAAGAGCTATGACGGTAATGAAAGAAAATAGTCGAATTATTACCGTCCTAAGCTAAGAAAAAGCCTCGAAAGGCGGGATTTGGAAGTCTTTGATACCAGATACCATGACCGGGACGGTGTACCCACGCTGCGATTCATAAGGTACCACCCCACGGGTGTGCAAACTGAAGCAATCCATTTTCAAAACTTCTTATGCAAAGAAACTAGTTTGAACTAGAGCAAAACAAAGCAGTTATTATTATAAATGATTGATAACAGTCTTTGGGGCACAACAAGCCCATTGTCAAAAACAAGCAAATATTTTTACTCCCGCAGGGGGAGCACTAGGTCCGCCAACCGCTCAGCCAGGACTTCGGCGCTGTTCGCCCCCAGCGCGCAAAGACCAATGATCTCCGCCTCGGAGGTCTCCCAGAAGTACCCCTCGTTGAGGCCATCGAGGTCGAAGCTCCTCCCATAATGCGAGCGCGCAATGGCGAACGACTCCTGGACCCCGGTCCTGAAGGCGTCACGCTCCAAGCGCCCGACGTGCCCGGACAGTAGAGACACTCGTGCGCTGAGGGAGCCGTCCGGAGCAGGGGGAACACCGAGGCCGTCCAGGACGCCCTCAACTACAGCACGCCGACCGGCGTTTTGTTGCTGCCGTTGTAAGACAGACCCCTGGAGTGTCGCCACCTCCCCAGACATCAGCTGAGTCACGTTCTCAGGATCCATCTTCAGGCGGGGCTCCTGCTCCAGCTCACCGCGGAGAGCTGCGACTTCATCCTAGAGCTCGTTCCGCTTTTGTTGCAAGCGGGTCTCGGCTCTACGGCTGTCGTCGCGATCACGACGGAGCCGCTGCGCTTCATCGCGCTCATACTCAAGGTTCTGGTCCACCCGGAGCAGCCGGCTGTGCAGCTGCTCTGTCTCCTGGAGCAGCTCCTGGACATAGCCACTGTTGGTATTTCTTAACGCAATGCGAAAGAATCCGCAAGCGCACGGAATTACCATTGTAGCACTTCACCCGGAAGTATTCAGGGTATCGTATTTCCACGAGGAACGGAGGTATTTCTTCTAACTAGCTCGTCCAAGGACCACACAAGGGTAGAGTTGAAAAGGGGTAGTAAGGTTCTTCTATGATTTAGGGTCTCTACACGAAGATAATCTTACCTACTATACTCTTGCTTCGGACACCGGATCGCACCTAGTCTGCTAAGTGATGCCGGCTAACAGCTCTATGCCACACCCGAACGTGGGGGAATACAAAGGATGTTAGGGCTGTCACCACCTAACACCTACCCCTCACCCGTGGAGTGTGAGGCAAACGAGGGCAACCTATAACTTAGACACCACGTCTACATTATCGATTACTATTCTAGCATCGGCCAGGAACATCCGTCTTTATCAGGAGTCCTCTACTAGAATATCCGCTACTAAGGCAAGTAACGAACAACGAACCCGCAAGAATGTAATATGCAAGAGAATACAAAATAGAGACTCACCACTGTAGTCGAACACGGACCTTATACTCCAAGTAGTACATGGCCGTAGAGGTACACGTCGGGGGAGAGCCGACACGTCCGGCACTCCGCCTCCTTAACTCGAGGATACCGGATCCGAGATAAGAGATGGCAGACATGCCCGAACCTCCTCTACTTTCCCTCTCTCACTCCCTACACTACAACTAGCTAGGCTAGCTAGGGCCTAGGCCTAGGGCCTGGCCCCTATGAAGTGGAGCTCTTGTATACTCTTGCCCTCTTGGTGGTTGCTTGATTGGTTGATATGAGGAAGGGTGAAGCCTCCTCTTTATAGGTGGAGAGGAGGGGGTTCCATGCATATTTGCCACCAAACCAACCTCCTAACCAACGTCTAGGTGCATTGAACTAGGCAATAACCACCGGAACCGACCATGTGTCGTTAGCTTTCCGAAAAGGCCTGGATCACTGAAAACGGAGTTCGTATGCATCTTGGGCGTCCAAATTACCGAGCACTGCTCCTACAGTCTGGACTGGATTCAAGATTTGTTTGGGCTTTCACTTCTTGGGCTCATGTTTGGTATTTGTATCTATGTTTGGGACCCGGGTACTCTGGTGACTAGGCCACTCATTCTTTGAGCTTTTTGTGTATATTTTGTAGCCCTTTTTTTGTGTATATTTCTATGGATTTCGGGCATGTCCTCCTGCAAGTGGTAGATCACCAAAACTTGTAGAACTGGTTAGTTATAAGCCCTAATTCTAAGTTTGGTGTTCATATAATCTTTATTTTATGCGAATGTTGGTGGTTATATTTAGGGTTTAAGGACCACCAACAAACTCCCCACACTTACCTCTTGCTCATCCTCGAGCAAAGCTAGATGCAAAAGTAGACATGAGCATAAAACCCTAAGATATACGGCTTTTATGAAAATCATTCCATCACATTTCTTACACAAGTGGGATATGTGGCATTGGTTAACATATTTTTCTTAGGTTGTTGAAAAGTCGAATGGTTCTCAAAACAAAGTTATCTTCCCAAATTCTTATCTTAGCAACTTGGAGTTTTTGAAAATTTCAACAATAAAGCATAGATCACTTTATACTCCTCAAAAGGTACTCTCAAATCACTCAAATGTGTATGATTCCTCACCAAGGCATAGCAAACTTTTGCCTTCTTTTTGTCTTTCCTACCTCTAAAGTGGTTTATGTGGAGCTTTTGGGTAGGGATAAACAAGATGGCATACTTGCATTGCATATGTTGTAAAGTCAAATCAAGGATCCAAGGAGAGAAGTGCCATACCCTTAGATCAAGATGTGCATGTGTGTGGAAGAAGATATACTAAAACTATACTCCTTTTGTAGACATGATCTTTCTCTACTATTTATTTGTGAGACATGGCTATCTTTTCTCTTTTTTTTCTCTGAATATATGAGCCTTCATGTGCTCATCTTTTTTCGATGCATTGGACCTTCATGTGTCCAAACTTTTTTTTTCTTTTGGGACCTTCATGTGTCCCTATCTTTTTATATACTTTTGCATAGCCCATGTCTTTTTTTACTAAAATATAATTGTAGAGAAAGATCATTACCTCTTATAACATGGAGTATTTATCAAACACTTTTTTGTCTCTACTCCTAGTGTAAGAGTAGAACATTTTTGGTGGAACTAGATGAATGGCATGTTTTTGCGTACTCCCAATATAGGAGCAGCACATATATGTGGTGTGTGTGTGTGTGTGATCTTGATCTTGGGAGCATGATAAATCTCTCGACACGGGTCACAAGACTTGACCAAACTCAATGCAATAACAAGCAAAGATATGTAGCAGGTTCAAAACTTTGTAGGATGCATGTCATATTTGGCCTTGGTAGGAATTTCTTTACCAAATGAGGAGTATGTGAAACTATGGTTTTGTAATACTTTTTAAACAAATTCTCCAAGTACTTTGAGTAGAATTGGTAGGATTTCTAAGTCAGAACCATATCACACCCCTCAACAACTTAGTTAACATGATTGTCCTATCAAAATATTTTACCACAAGCATAATAACATGTAAATAGAACAAACTTCATGCAAGCTTCTATCTTAGAAATATTGTGATCATGTCACTTTTTTGAGAATGTAAAAAGAAGTGTGGTTTTTTTCAAGTTGCATGGAGGCATTTGGTTCATTGAGTTTAATTTTAGTAATTAGGATTTAAATTTGTTTAAACTCAAGATTGTAGGGAGACGAGTGAGGTGTTGCACAAACCATCGTTTGTAGAGGAGTACTAGAGTAGAGATGGCTTGGCATGAACCAGAAGTTCAACCAAATTTTCTCTTGAGCTATCTGTCTTGTTCTCCCCGCATGAAGGATCATACGATTTTGTGCCACATGTTGAGGGGGGAGGATCTCGAATATGTGTGTTAAGCTCGAGAGATCTCCCCCACACTTATTCTTGTACCTATTTTATTTGACAAACAAAAACAAAAACAAGAAATGGCTCTACCAAATTTTAACACTCGGAGCCTAAGCTTTTATTATCATAATAAATTTTTATTTTATTATTATTATTATTATCATATATTTATTTTATATTATTATTATTTTTTTTCATGGCAAAATAAAGTTTGATCACATCCATGCTATAAGATGAATTTAGAAAAACTCAAGTAGCATGGATCAAAAAAGATGTTGCCATGATTTTTTTAAGAAACTCTCTTTTTAGTATGAATATTTTTATATTTTTTTTTATTTTTAAAACTTTGTTGTTCACCAAAACATCAAAATTATTCAAAGCAAGGCAAGATCATGGATGGTGAACTAGGAGAAGAGAAAAACTTTTATTTTATTATTATCTCTTTTTTTTTTTATGCACCTAACTTTATACTCAAACAAGGCTATTGTAAAGTTTGCAAAGTATTTGTAGCCTTGGTTTATCTCTATGGAAGATTTCTTCCATTGTTAATGAAAACAACTCAAAGTTCATTAATCAAAGTTTAACACCATGTCAAATTTTGATTAAAGAAGGCTATTTAACCTAAGCACCATGCTTAATTTAAAATGCCTATGGATGTACCTCAAGAGAACACATCCAAACCAGAGCATATGTCATAAACAATAGAAGCATGAACTTGAATTCTCATAAAGATAAATAAGAGTAAAGAAGCTAGTGATCATTTATTACCTTTGCATACCTGAGTATACTTACCAGCGGTATATGCAGACAAAACTTTGATCCTTGCTGCACGGTGGCTTGATTGCACATGGTTCTCCTCAGGTGATCAACAAGGCTTAGGCTACACACACAAATAGTGTGTATAGGCCATGGGCCTTGGTGACAAGCAGCAAAGGGGAGCATCCGTTTTTTCTCTCTCTTTATTTTTCTATCAGATACTTTTTTATCTCTCTCCTTTTTTTAATTTTTTCTCTCTTCTCTTTTAATTTTCTCTCATTTTTTTCCTTTTCTTCTATAGCTTTCTTTTTTCTTCCTTTTTTTTAAATTTTTTTTAGCAAGATAGAGCTAGCACTTCTTGATTGAGACGGTCTTCGATGTGTATGGACATCATCCTCCCCCACACTTGGACTTTTGTGAAAAAGTCAAGTGTGCCATGTGTTCCTCCACCAAAACCGTCAAAAATATGCACTCAGTGCAGCTCCATGTTCTCCAGCGTCGCATGTACCTTTGTTCTTCTCAATCTTTAACCTGAAATGGTTAGCAACCAAGAATACCTGAAGGTGCACGCTATCTTGACAACATGTTCTTGCTCTTTTTTTGAAAGAAAAGTTATGTTATAATAAAAATTTTTAATAGTAATATAATTATTATTGTTTTTTTATGATAATCCGGGGTAACTCCCGGCAGTGCTTTGTTTATGGTCATAAGCTTGACCGTGGGAACTTTATCTTGCAGCTCTCGGTGGTGGTATAGTTCCCATCTTCACCACCAAATGTTTAGCATTATTATTCTAGCTGCAAGGTTAGTACCACAGTGCATATACAACATTTGCAGTGCATATGATAAACGGAGGCATCCATGACCACTATCTTAAAAAGTTTGAAAACAAGGATCAAGAGGTGGTTTGGATCCTTGTAGAAGCACATGGTACTAAGTGACATGTCCATGGCACAAGCGTTTTCTTCCTTAAGCGAGAAGCCATGACTATCAAGAACAACGCTTGGATGGCCAGAGGGACATAGCTTGGGTTCGAGTGAGGGCATTGATGGATGTTCAGTTTCACAAGGATGAAAGAAAAGCTCAGGTGAAATGAACAGGGATATGAATTTCACCTCCTTGAACAAGTCACGGTTGGGATCATGCTTTGCCGTTGAGATTTCTAGGCAAGGTTTAGGAGTGGCAGAAGCAATCTATCCTAACTTCTCACTAAGGCTCCTACGGGATGGTTTTTCTTGAAAAAGTGTTTCCAAAGGGCAGCCTATGAGAAGTTCAAAATCGAGCATGGCACAAATGTAGGAATCTAAGCGAACCTCGATGTCGTCTATCATGATTGGCACGGCCCTAGCCATCCCACAATACTCAAAAATGAGTCCAAACGGACTTTTGAAGAGTCTATCGGTCGGGACTAGTGACATGTCACTCAAATGATATTTCACTAGGAATTCTAACATAATATTAGTCCTGACTGTGGGCTGGTAAAGGGCTTTTATGATGGTTCTCCTTAACGAGCAAGTCATGGTCATGGAAGGTGAAAGAATCTGAATTGCTTCGGAAGAGCATTTCACTTCCGTTAACCATTTTTTCAAAGGTTCTACTTAGGGGAACTTCATCGTGCCCAAAATGCATCGAGGTATTGCCATAACCCTCAAATTGGATGGGGAACTCCGAAGGATGAATTACTCCTTCCTTCAGTGCTCTCGGTTCGGGTGAGGGCCCCAAGGATTTGGCTTTAGCTAAAGAGGGCTCCTCAAAGCATGACATGCCCTTATCATGGAGGGATCTAGTTTCTATGACGGAAGAAGCATGTGTGTCTAGGAGTTTTCAAAGAACTTCACATGTTCCATCAAAGGTCTATGTCTAAAACGACCTCCAGTGGGCACGTCTAGGCATAGGTTAGCATCCATGTCAAGACCCGAATCAAAAGAGATGCAACAAAATGCCATCGGGTAAAGACAAGTCTGGGCTAGAGTGTATTAATACTAAAAATCTGGCCCAAGTTGCACCTATGGACTCCTTCTCGGCTTGCTCAAAATTGAGGATTGCCCTTGGTAGAGAGACAAAATGAGACATAGGGAAGAATGCAAGACAAAAATTGTCTTTTAAGTCCTTTCTATTTCCCATTCGTACATCCTACGGCAAGAGTGTACCATTGCTCCACCTCCCCATGAGAGAGAATGAAAACAATTTCCACTTTAAAATTTTCCTCAAAATCTCGCAAGTAATTGTTCGGGTTTTCATTTTCATGCCCCGAGAAGGGTCGTGCCCGAACCATGGCTATTAAGCCAGGGTGAAGTTCATAACCAGATGAGAGTTTTTTTTTGGAGAATGTGGTGGCCTGGATAACTCCCCCTTTGAAATGCAGAAACTTTTTTTGAATAGGAGTGGAATTCATGATAAATGGGATGTGGTGGAAAATATTTTTTTATTTTTATTTTTGATAAAGAATAAAAAAAGAAAAGATACAGATACGAGGACGAACTAGGTTCGAAGGAAATACAGCAATCGTCCCCGGCAAGGGCGCCGTAAATGCTTGTTGGTATTTCTTAACGCAATGCGAAAGAATCCGCAAGCGCACGGAATTACCGTCGTAGCACTTCACCCGGAAGTATTCAGGGTATCGTATTTCCACGAGGAACGAAGATATTTCTTGTAACTAGCTCGTCCAAGGACCACATAAGGGTAGAGTTGAAAAGGGGTAGTGAGGTTCTTCTATGATTTAGGGTCTCTACATGAAGATAATCTTACCTACTACACTCTTGCTTCGGACACCGGATCGCACCTAGTCTGCTAAGTGATGCCGGCTAACATCTATACGCCACACCCGAACATGGGGGAATATAAAGGATGTTAGGGCTGTCACCACCTAACACCTACCCCTCACCCGTGGAGTGAGGCAAATGAGGGCAACCTATAACTTAGACACCACGTCTACGTTATCAATTACTATTCTAGCGTCGGCCAGGAACATCCGTCTTTATCAGGAGTCCTCTACTAGAATCCGCTACTAAGGCAAGTAACGAACAACGAACCCGCAAGAATATAATATGCAAGAGAATACGAAATAGGGTCTCACCACCGTAGTCGAACACGGACCTTATACTCCAAGTAGTACATGGCCGTAGAGGTACACGTCGGGGAGAGCCGACACGTCCGGCACTCCGCCTCCTCAACCCGGGGATACCCGAGACAAGAGATGGCAGACACGCCCGAACCTCCTCTACTTTCCCTCTCTCACTCCCTACACTACAACTAGCTAGGCTAGCTAGGGCCTAGGCCCCTGTGAAGTGGAGCTCTTGTATACTCTTGCCCTTTTGGTGGTTGTTTGATTGGTTGATATGAGAAGGGGTGAAGCCTCCTCTTTATAGGTGGAAAGGAGGGGGTTCCATGCATATTTGCCACCAAACCGACCTCCTAACCCGCGTCTAGGTGCATTGAACTAGGCAATGACCACCAGAACCGACCATGCATCGTTAGCTTTCCGAAAAGGCATGGATCACTGAAAACGGAGTTCGTATGCATCTTAGGCGTCCAAACTACCGAGGACTGCTCCTGCAGCCTAGACTGGATTCAAGATTTGTTCGGGCTTTCACTTCTTGGGCACATGTTTGGTATTTGTATCTATGTTTGGCACCTGGGTACTCTGGTGACTGGGCCACTCATTCTTTGAGCCTTTTGTGTATATTTTATAGCCCTTTTTGTGTATATTTCCATGGATTTCGGGCATGTCCTCCTGCAAGTGGTAGATCACCAAAACTTGTGGAACGGTTAGTTATAAGCCCTAATTCTAAGTTTGGTGTTCATATAATCTTTATTTTATGCGAATGTTGGCGGTTATATTTAGGTGTTAAGGACCACCAACAGCCACCGCGCTGCTCTAGCTCTTCCTGGACGCGCTTCGCCTCAGCGTCATCCAGCTCCTGCCTATGCAGGAGGGCTATGTACCTCTCCTCCGTTGAGTCGGCGTCCCGAATGGCATCTTTCAACCGAAGATGGAGGTCCTGGATCAGCGCCGCGGCATCTTCCCATTGAGGATACTGCCGATACAGGAGCTGGGACTTCTCCCGGTTGATCCGCATTGACGCCTGAACGGGCAGAGTTTTGCAGGAAGGTTAGTAATCACGACACACACAAGGGGAAAGCCTAGACCAGAGTACCTGGTAAAGCATCTGCGCTTGCCCCAGCTTTGCCCTCAGGGAGGCGACATCACAGCCCACCACCGCCATTGTGGACTCAAAGGCGTTGATGACCTCCCTCTCGGCACGATCATCGATCACCGTGGGCTCCGCCCCGGGATTGAAGGGGTCAGAGAACAGCAGATGCGACTCTCCCCAAAAGACAGGGGGAATTCCTGCGTCACCCACCGCCGTCTCAGCAGCACCGCCAGCAACAGAAGTCGACGGCGCGCCTCCCGACGGCTTTGGAGGTGTTTGCAGGGTTGCATTACCCCCGTCGCCCACCTTGGCAAGAGGGACATCAGCCGCAGCAGGAGCCCCTTGAGTCAGAGCACTCGGGGGCTTGGACCCTCAGGGCTCCGCTGTTCCTCTCGCCAATGGCTCTGCCTCCATAGGCTCCGTCGAGGGTGGAGCCACGTAGGGCACCACCGCGGATCCCTCTCCGGCAGACAAGGGCTGGGACATGAGCCCGCTGGCCTCCGGCCGTTTCTTCAGCACCTTCTTGGGTGCAAACAAAAGCTACCCTAGAGTCCAAACACGACTACAACAAGAAAAGAAAATACGGTTAAAATCGAGTTTGTGTACGCACAACGGAAGGAAGGAGGTCCAGTTGAAAACTCACCTCCTGGGCGCAGAACGTGGCATCTTGGGAACTGGCCCCATCGACGCCGACTCCGCGGTGTCTGCACAGGGGCGCTTTCCCCTCCCCCAACCTCTCGTTCAGCCATCGAGGCTGAACCTGTCCTACTCGTAGCAGGGCGTGCACCTTCGCCGACCGCGCCACCGGAGGAGGTGGGCGCGACAACGGTGGGGGTCGGGACGAACCGACCCCTCTTTCTCGGAGGCCACGGGCGCGGCGACCGTAGGATCTGGGTGAACTGACCCCTCCCCCCGCGAGCCACAGCTTGGCTCAGCGGTTCTAAGGTGGGACCCTGGGATCCCACCACGAGCACGACCCCCACAGTGCGGGCCATCTCGTCGAGAACCGCGGGGTCATCCGCGGACCCCTCTTTTTCCTCCTCCTTCTCTTTCTCTCCTTCGCCATCGCCAGGGACAGAGGCCCTCGAGTAGCCAGCCGTGCTGCTCTCGCCCTCCAGAGAAGGGTCGGCGAAGCCCTGCGTGGACCCATCGGACCGGACACTGAACTCCTCCTCATCCGAATCGGTAAGGGGGGTCGAGTCCCGCTCCTCCCTCAGGCGGTTCTCCACTCTCCTCGCCTTGCGCCTCTCCTTCTGGGCATGACGAGCCTCGGAACTGGCCACGTTCACCGCCCGCTGCGCCACTGTGTGGGGAAGAGGCACCGGATCCTCCCTCAGAGGGAGATCCGGGGGCTGGAAAAGCGAAAGCAATTCAGGAAGGAGTCAGAAGGGATAAAGGAGGGGGAGAGGATTCAAACAACCACACACTTACGAAGTCCACAGAGCCGTCGTCTGGCTTCATCGGGGGCTGGCCTGGCACTGGTGATTCCAAGGGAATCAGCATGCCGGTGGCATCTTTCGGGGCCGCCAGCAGTTCTGGAGGCGCCTCGTAGCCGCAGCGGCCGAAAACGGGCCACCCCGGAGCACGGTGTCAACAAGGTCCGCGCCGGGCATCATCTCCCCACAACCGGCGGCGAGACATCAGTGGCGCCACCCCTCACCGGAGCCAGGCATCCACTATGCCCGCCCCAGTGAGGCCGCGGCCCTGCAGGATCCTGATGGCCTTCAGGTGGTGCTCGAGCTTCTCGATCTCCTTCTCGTTCACCCCATAGCCCCACTCCCGTGGACGTTTTGTGAACGTCATGCCGGAGAAGTCGGGGAGCGGCGCCGCTTCGGAGTTCTTGAGATAGAATGACCCCGAGTGCCATCCGCGGTTCGACGTGGACATCTTCAGGTCCACGTATCCCTTCACGCGCTCCCCGCGGAGAGCAATCCCGGCGCATCCCACGGGAAGAGCACGCTTCGGCAGCCCGTCCTTCGCCCACCGCTTTTGAAGTTGCGAAGAAGTACGTCCAAAGGCCATAGTGGGGGATCCCCAAATACCCTTCACACAGGGCGACGAACACCGCCATGTGTAGAATCCCGTTCGGATTCAGGTGGTAGAGCTCGACGTGGTAGTGGAGGAGGACCCCACGCACAAAGTCATGAACGGGGAAACCTAGTCCCCGCTCATGGAAGGCCGTGAACGAGACGGCGTACCCCATCGGCGGCATCGGGGTGTCATCTTCGAGTGGCACGATCCACTCCTTCGCCTCCGTTAGCGGAGGCAAAACGCCCTCCGCCACGAGGCGCTCCATCTCCGACACCGTCACGCTGCTGCGCGGCCACGAGAACGCATCTCCACTGGCCATCACGAGTCGTAGAAGGTCGCTGGGGAAGACGGGGGAGATAGCCGGCGACGGCCGCGGCGGCGAAAGCGCAGAGGAGCAAGAGGAGGCTAAGGGGCTTTTCTTTGGCTCAAAGCTTAGGGTTGAAGGCACGAAAAGCGGCGAGAAGCCCCTCTTCCTCCCCTGTGCGCTTTTAAAGGAGGAATCCGCCTGCTCGTCAAGCGCTCTGAATCGTGGGCGGCGTGGCCCGGCCCACTAAGGAACGGGGAGGCGTGCGCACGCTCCCCACTCGCCTTAACTCCACGTCTCGGCCCCCACGACATACGACTGCCAGCCCGCGCGTGCTGACGGTTCTGTCCCATCGTGTCAGAGCACTGTGCGGCCATCATTAACTGGCCGTCTGAACAGTCTTGGGCTCCGCGTTGACCACACGGGAGGTGGAGTGACTCGCCTACGAAGCAGACTGCTGGGGGTAGTCGTAATGATGATTGCCAGGGTCGGAAGAGAAACCAGAGGTGTTTTGTCTGTTTCCGGACCCTCTGCAAAAAGAAACCCTGACCGGGTCCGACTCTCAGGCTCTACGATGAGCTAGAAAACCCTAAGGGAAGTTCAAATGCGACCCGCTTGCCCGAACGGCACGAACGCCGCCAAAGCCGGTTACAATGGAAATATAAACAATAGATTCAGACGTCCATGATAGATAATCGGAACAAGCACATTCATATTTCTGGTTATAGACTAAAGTTAAGGAACGCCAAATCGGCGTCCCTGAGCATAGAATAACTGCCCTAGCGGCACTATACAAAAACCCTCGGCGTGGCTCTCCTACCCTAGGACTCCCACCGGTGGCCGACGGAGCGTGAGCGCCGCATGGACTTCGTTCCTGAAGCGGCGACACCCCGGGAACAAGAAGACTTTGGAGATCAACCCATGGGTGAAAGCCCGTGCAGGGATGAAGCCACGGCGACGCGTAGGACCCCACGACGCCTCAAGGGGCATCGCGGATCACCTCTTCTGCCAGCACCTCCTCCACGATAGCGTCGGCGGCGTCGAGGTACTGGCGCACTAAGTGCTCCAGGTCCCCGATGCGCTCGCCCTCGAGGAGCTCGATGTAGTCCCGGAGATCGACCCGAGAGCGGCGATGCGCCACCGCCAGCGCAGATGTCGCCCCATGGCGGACGCCGTGGGACACCAGGTCGCGGATGCGACCAGCACACGGCTCTCCCGCCCTTCCGTCGAGCCCCCAGGGAGCCGGACGTAGGCCACCATGGCCTCGACCGCCGGGGCGCATGGCCTGGAGCTCGGCCTCCAACTCCACCATGCGCCCATCGGCCTCCTCTAGGTTGGCCCGGCGTCGTCCGCCTTCCTCCTCCGCGCGTGAGCGCGACGAGAACCGCGTTGAGGCGGGCCTAGAGCTCAGCCGTGGACCCGGCTCGGCCCCCTCTCCAGGCGCCCTCACCGGCCCCGCGGCACTCCCACGGCCGGGCGCCTCCAAATGAAAGGAGGCGGCGGGGAATGGGCACGTTGGAGAGCATCCTGCAAGAACGAAAACTCAAGATTAAGAAAGCCCTCTTTGATCAAAGGCGCGAATAGAAAAGAAAACCCTCTTCTTGGCTGGTCTTGCTGGGATTACCCAGGGATACTGCAGCAGCCCTGGGATGGCTCCTCCGACGAGCCCTCCGCCGGACGCTTCCCGCGGTCCATCTCTCTCTCTCTTTGCCGGAGATGGGAGAGGAAGGAGGAGTAGGAGAAGTGGCTAGCGGCTGAAACTTGGAACAACGGAGAGAGGCAGGATGAGCGACTCCGTTCACCCCGTGGCTCACCCTTTTATAAGCGGCCGACGCTCCGAGTGGATCTAAAAAACGCCCCTTGGCGTTCCACGTCGCCCACTACCCTGTTCATGGCATTAGTGGCGTCGCGACGGAAGAGAAACCGCCGCGGCGAGCGCCCCGAGGCGGTTCTCAACATTGGCGACGAAGCCTCTGGGTTCTGCCGCCTCGGGCGCCAAAACGGGACGTGCAAAGACTAAAACGCCCCTGTGACAAAGCGGGAAATCGGTGGGCGTAAGCTAAAAATTGTTCACGGAATGCAATCTTATTCCAAAGTGCTACCACAGCCTAAGAGCGCGTGTCACTCTTCGTAGAAGGGCTCGGGGGCTGCGGCTGATGCGTGTGCCCAGGCACAACCGCTGTGGCGACCCCGGATCGACCCATCTACATTCTCTGAAGGGTCCCCGTGACACAATTTGAGCCTCTGCAGGAGTGTGCCACTCCTACAGAAGGCTTGGGGGCTACACCCGGCGGGTGCGCTCGCGTGCACCCCCGGATCGACTCTGGAATTGACCCTCTGCTATTCCTGTGACAAACGGCTCAGCACGAAGGAAACCTAAACGTTCCCCTTCATGCTCGGGGGCTACTGTCGAGGGTCAAAACCATGGACCCCTAAAGGCCCGGTTAAAACAGCTCTCAGAAACAAAATTATCAGGCCGGGATCAGCATACCTGCGGCCCGGCCCACGGGGGTTTATGGCCAAGGAGCCTTCCTGGCCCAACGACGGCTGGCAGGCCACACGATACAGGCCTCCAGGGCCCGCAGGATGAGGCCACTGCCCAGAGCTCGACCCTTCGGGAGAACTCCGATTCGTCCGACCCCCACCCGCCGAGGGGGGTCGGAGATCAACCCCGTCCTGTGAACAAAGGCCAGGGCGTACCGTGCGGAACCGTCGTACGTGCATAGCGTACGGTGGAATACATGCGATTCGTATGCGCACACCACGGGGACACACCATCACCCCGCACTTTGAAGTGGGAAACGGGACCCCAAGTAACCCATGGGTCTTGCATTGCCCCCACGCTTCGCCCTCGACATATACGGGCGCCTCCCCCCGTACCATCTTTGGTATGCAGGCGGCAGCCCCAGACACATCTCTCCGCCGGGGACGCCGAGCTTCGTACCTCCCCGTGGACAATCGCCTTGACGGAACAGGGAGCACAGGGAAGGAAAACATTGCTCGTACCGACACCGTGGCCGATGTACCTTAGCGGCGGCCGTTCCAGCCACTTTCTGCAGAAGGGACCGGGTGCATTAGGAATCAACCCTGCACGTCCGGTCTCGTTGCAGCCTACGCCCTGTGGTAGAACCTTCCAAATTATATGGCCCACAAGCACCTGACATTGTCCCTAAGACCTCTGTCGGCTATGCTTGTGTACCACATAACTTGAAAAGTTCTGTCGGGTGAAACCCCGATGAAACCACGATCCTCCAGGATCGACTTCTTACAAGATATTGTAGTATTACAATCGTTTTTATTCAAATACAACAGAGTAGCGGAAGATTTACAAAAGAAATAACAATACTTGATCAGAGTTTGATTAATCAAAACTTGACTAAGTTTACGGAAGCAAGAAGGAGATATAGAACACCTGCAGGAGAACACCTCAGGTGGGAGATATTCGATCATGCCAAACCCACTGGTATGACCGAACTTAGCCGTAACAGTTAGTACCTGCAACAGGGGTCAAAGAACCCTGAGTACAAAAGTACTCTGCAAGACTTACCCGACTAAAAATTGGGGAGAAGACTCAGGAATGCTGGCTAATGGGAATCAAGGTAAGGCTTTAGCAAGAATCAAAGACACCTTTTGCGAAAAGAGACTAAGTCGATTCTTACTATGCCAATCACTTGTCAACCATATAACGGATTCAAAACTTTACTTCCATCAACTTCCATCATTACTACGATGCTGGTGCAAGGATCAAGTCTCCCATATCGTGGAGCAACGACGATTCGAATCGCTTATATACCCAGCTGGGGCTTCCTAGCCACACGATGTATGCAGGACCAACATCTTACATACATCAACTCACGCTTGAATTTTTCCACCCCAGAACGGATCCTAGCCACGAGGGTACTGTACACCACCTCCCTATGCCGCGGTCCCCTTCCACGGTGCGCTCCGTAGGATGGGTACACGCTACGCTCGTCCCGGTTGTCCGTTCTCGTCATGGATAGTTCAAGGGAGCTTACCGCCATTAGCATGCGACTAGTACGATCCAATAACCTCATGATCCAAGGGCCAAGGCAACGAACGGTGCTTAACCGACTCACAAGTGGGCGACACTACACCAGGGCACTAGCCCTTCCCCGGTGCAAAATCACTCCACCCGGTCTCAATTTACTCATCATCATGTTCTTGTTGCGTACCCTTGACCCGATCAAAGTGAAGGGACACCAACAAGTAACATTAGGTTTTCATAATTGCCCTCAACGGGGATATTGTTATCACACCTTTAGAAAACATTTCATAAGGCCTATGCTATTAGCAGAGCTAAGCATATACTAATATTTTTGAAATTAAAACAGGTATCCAGGGTGTATATCAAGGTACGGTAAATGCATCAAAGTAGGATATCACACAACTCCTGTTACCTAATGCATCATATCATCAACATACAATATAAAGCTTTTCGAAATACAAGGAAGGGTTTGAATGCATCCGGGGCTTGCCTGCGTTGCAGAGAAGGTTAGGATCCTCGGGAGGATCACACAAGTCAGATGGCATCAATACCTCTGGGCATCTTCTTCTGGAAACACCTTCTCCGAATTTGATCCACAGAAACTTTCTCTCACGAAGACTACACGTATATGAAATGATGTATACTAAGTATGATGAAATGCATGACATGATGCAGGACAACATGGATGAAACAACTTAACTTTACATTATCTTGAGTACAACTTTCCTTCACGGTATAGTTGTATCAAGGGATCACATGTAGCAATTACGACGACATTGGATAACACTGTAACACCCTAAAATTTGCGTGGTTTCAAAGTAGCTAAATTGATTTATTTATGCAATTGTGAGAGCATTACAATTTAGGAAAAATAGTAAAGTTTATTAAATTAAAATTAACTTTAAGGCCAGGAGCATATTTGTGCATTCATGCTGCTGCATATCTATCTTCTTGATTGAGTGTGTTTTGGCAAAAGCCCAAATAAATTTCTAAAGCCGTATTTTAAAGTGAGCTTGGAAAATGAATTTGGAAAAGAAAAAAAAAGAAAAGAAACTTTCTCTCGCGTTGAAGCAGCTTGGCTGCTATACGTCATCATCTCCTTTGCTCCGTCCCAGACTATCCCTTTCTTTTTTCTTACGCGCTATGCACGAGCAGCCCATGGTGGCCCATCGTTTTTGCTTGTGTCGATCTCTCCCTCTCCTTTCTGTTTTTGCTAGGACAGCCAGGAGGCCAACAGCACTACGTTGTTACTCATTTTCTCCTTGTCTCGCCGACCGGTGGCCCCACGCCCGCGCTTTCTTCTTCCTCTATTCGTGACCAGCACGGACTCAGTCCGGACGTCCGCCTCGACGCCGTGTTCCTCCCGGCGCGTCTCAAACCCGGACTCCCACGAGCACCGTCCTAGCCCCCCATAAATAGCAGCCCTGCCCGCCGCACCTCTCTACATTGCCCTAGTCGCGAACCACGCCTCGCGGCAAGCACAACAGCCGCCGCAAGCCCTAGCAGCAAGTCGCCGAGGTTGCCACCGCTGTTCCGTCATAGTCGTAGTCGCCACGAAGCCGTTGCCGCCGCCGCTCGTCCGTCCGCTCGCCGCAGCCGTGTTCCGCCGCCGACTTTGGCACAGTGAGTTCGTCTCGCCGTTCTCCTTCGATTGGTGCCGATCCTGCTCAAAACCGAGCACCCTAGACCTTGGTCCGAGCTCCGCCCGGCGAAGCTTCAGCTCTTGGCCATGGCGCACGGCCGCGTCGGACCTGTAGTAGGCCGATCAGGCCTTCTCCTCCTTTTTCCAATTTAATCTGAGCCATCATCTTTAAATCCTACGGCCAGAGATCAAGGATACCCCTTCGCTAGACGTTTTGCTAAAGAGCCCCTGTGTTTCCCATAATAAAATCCGCCGTCCTTCCGCACTTCAGAATTCTGATTTAATTATTTTATTTCGAAATTCCGTAATCCAGTATTTACCAAACTGCCACTACATTGTTTTAGCTATAAAATCTTCGTTTTAACTCCGATTCAATCCGTTCAAGTTAAGCGTTAGATTCATAATTAGATTCTCTACTAGTTTAGCAATCTGCAATCATGTTTTTAAACTTTTAATTTTAAGCTTATATTTAATCTATTATTTTTCTAAAGAAAACATTGTTTAATTTATAGCTTTCTCGTTTTTAGATCCGATTTTTGTGATTCAAGCGTTTGTGTGATTCTAGTAACGTGTAGATCCGTTTTTATAAACTTTTCAACTTATTTTTTATGATGTTGGTGTACTGTTCTAATTATAGTCTTGTTTGCTATGCATGCTTGCTCCTTGGATGCATGTTGTTGTTGTCGTGTTGATCGAGTATAGACGGCGAGTCATTCGTTGGAGATCAAGAGTACATCGACAACCAAGTTTCTCAGGAACTCTTTGAACAAGGCAAGTATAGTTGGGATCATCCTTGATGACCTATTCATGAGTACACTAAATATCATATGCATGTGTCCTTTTGTTACCTATTAAGGATTTCCTAGCAATTGATTACCGATTACCTTGGCACTATGGGATATTGCATATGGGTAGCTATGCTAGCGCTTTATAACCATGATCTTGTAACTTGATTAATGATGTATGCAATAATGATAAAAGGTGACTTTTTAGCAATTTGGAATCTTAGGGGGTTAGAGCATGTTCTCTTTTTGAGATGCTCTAAATTCCTCTCCATAAGGACTTATCTGTACGTGATCATCCAGGACTTAATGTACAGCTGTGAGGGCTATATGGCTCTGGCTCTAGTTCACCCAAGAGACCTTTTCTAGCTTGTGAGAGGAAGGGCCGAATTGGGTATAGGGCAACTGCTGTCCTTATGAGTATAGCCGTGATGGAATTGTGCCATGTTGGAAGAGGGGTCCTATATCCGATGACTTAGCGTCCCTTGCTTGTTAGACGAACTTTTGGATGGCTTTATATGAATTTTGGTGTCTTGGGAGTAATTAACCCAACGCATTAAAAATCATGACTCACAGTGAAAGTGTACACCTCTGCGCAGAGTTAAACCGATATATCGTCCGTGCCCACGGTTAGGGCGGCCAAGGGATTCTTATGGAATAGATGATCACCCTTTTATTCTTGCTAAATATTGATGATGATGTTTAAATGTTATTCTTTAATCTTGTTTACCTGATCATGTGGTTATAGGAATTGCTGCTACCTTGTTGCTGATAATTGCTAAAATTTGACATACATTAAAAAGCTAAATGCAGTCAAACCGTGTCAGCTTTCTTGAGCCTCATGAACCCCTGCTATACTTGTTGAGTACGACATGTACTTACGCTTGCTTTACTTTTTAATACTTTGGCAAAATCCCGGATGGGTACCAGATTGCTAGAGTCAAGAGGAGTTTAGGCTTGTGATCAACCAACAACCGTCCCTCGTGGAGTGGAGTCTTTACCTGAAGATCAGAGTGTCTTTCCGCTAATTGCTCTCTGAGGTTATATTCTTTACTAATACGCTATTATAATTAAGCATTGTCTTTTGATATTACCTCTATTTGTGGCTATATGTGAGATTTGACTTCCTGGGCTCACATTTAGCGTGTATCTGGTTTTGTTCTTAAAACCAAAAAGCTACAAACACAACATAATCCATGTAAATTGCCGAAGGTCATTAGGGTTATTGACCTAGGGTCATCACTCAATTCCAAAACCAATCAACACTAGAGTGATTAAGGTTAATTGCTAATTTATTGACCATTTTTACAGTTGTTGAAAGCCGCTAATTACACTTACTAATTAACTAACTATTTCTACACATGTGATGATGACTAATTACTTTAGGCATTTATTATTTATGTAAACATGTGAGCAACTCTACATATCACTATACATGATCATGCCTTGGACTAGGAAGGTTTTGCTGATCCACGGACTTCAAACAATACCATAACTTCATCCAACATTTTAATTAGAAAACTAATCAATTAATGGTTATTTTATTAATCATTTTTGTGGTCATTAAACAAGGTGGAAATTAGTTATTAAAACAAACTTCTTCAAAACAGTGCACAAATTTTAGTGGAGGTCACTTTTAGCATGAAAAGCTGACTCCTAAATTTTTATGATTTTTGGATTAATACTTTACTCTACAAAAATCAAACATCATGCATTTATTAATTAAAGCATGCAATTATTGAACATGACAAAAGTACTTAACATGTTGCAAACATAATTTTCCCTAAAACTACACATCATGAGGATCACACACATATTTTTTATTATATTTTTAATTGCCCAAAATAATTCAAGTATGAAATTGTGAAAACTCAGAAATAAAATTTATTTTGAAAAAGATAAAGGAGTTACCCTTCCCTTCAAAGCCACGGTGCGGCCCAACGGCCCGTGACCGACCCGCCTTTATCTCCCCCCTCTTTCTCACCGGGCAGACGGCCCGGCCCAAAGAGCTGGCCTGCCCGGCCTCCCTCCTCTCTTCCTCCTTCCCTCCTTCGTTCAAACACGGACGAACGGTGGCGGCGGCGCGGTTCGCGCCCGGCGGTGAGGGGAGAGCGATCGCGGGGCACCAAAAAGGATCATAGTGAGGAGGCGAACTAAGCCGGGACTTGGTTGGGCGAATTGGTGGTCGGGATGGATGTATCGGCGGCTATGGCGGCTTGACATCGCCGGGCGGCGGCGGCGGCGCGTGCGTTCCAAATGGGAACCGACGGCAATGGAAGTGAATTGATGGGTCAATGAGCCATAGTGAAGCCGACGACGAGCCTCGGGTAGTGTTAGTTTGGCCGGAGAGGAGCCGGGGAGAGCTGGGCGCGGCAGGCGAAGGGCGGCGCCTCCGGCGTCGAGCGCTCTTCCCCGCTGCGTTGGGGTAGAGCCAAAACCGCCGGGCCGATGGCGGCGCTACGGGCTTGGCGCAGACGGGACTCTAGTTGGCTCGGCGGGACGCCACCAAAGAGCGCGGCTTGCCGCGAAGCGGCTCCGGCGGCGCCGCCGGGTGCCGGAGGAGAAAAACGGGTGCATGGGCAACTCCGCAACGATAGAGCATGTTGGGTGGCTCAACAGAGCGCAAGGAATTAACGGGGCTGTAGGCAAGGTGGCTAGGGGTGGCGATGGACCGAGGTGCGCGAATTTTGTAGAGGGGCGGGGCGGCGGTCGACGTTGAGGAAGAAGGAGAAAAGATGACGACGGCGGCAACCTCGTGGCTTTTATAGAGGAAGACGACCATTGTGGTGAGGACAACACGGAACGACGAGAAAGTGCTAAGGCGGAGCTGGCACGGCGAAGCACCGAGGCGTCGGCCGCATTGTTAATCGGGCGGGATGGCCGCCATGCCGACCACCGTGCCCGCACAAAGGATGCCACCTCACCCCCCTCCATTTGAAACTGTTTTGACCAAATTTTCCAAAAATTTGAACTACACATGAAAATCTTCAAAAATACAGATTGTTTAAAATTTCATGCTCTACAACTTTTATTAAAGAAGTTTTATCAAATTCCAAATAATTTTTGAATTGCATTTCAAATTTGAAAATAGGACAAAAACCCTAACTTCAAGAATTTCAAAATTACTTTCAAATTTTGAATAAAAGATGAAAATTTCCAAAAATAAAAGTTGTTCCAATTTTCAAGATCTATAATTTTATTAAAGGAGTTTTTCATGAAACTGAATAATTTTTGAAATTGAGTTTAAAAATGCAAAAGGTGACATTTCCCCATTTTGAAAACTTTTGAAATTACTTCAATTTTTATTCAAAAACTTGAAAAACTTTATTTACCAAAGTTGTAGAGCTCAAAAAAGATACACAAACTGTATTTTTGAAGTTTTCCCAAATTTTGAATATTTTGAGATGAAATTGAGAAAGGGGCAGAAGTACTTTTGAATTTCAAGATTTTGAAAAAAGAATTTCAAATTGAATCTTTGGGCAATTAATTAATGGTGTTGTGGTACTTTTCAAACCCAACCAATGGCACACTTTCAAAGTACGAAGTTCATACTTTGAAATGGTACCAAAGTTTGGCAACTTTTATTTGCAAAATTAATCATGGTTAGCTCCCAGAAATTGAAAGTGAAATTGAAATTCCAACACTTAACCAATTATGGAAAGAGTTGGCATTTGAATTCCGAATTCAATTTTTGTTCTTTCTTTAGATAACTAAACATAGTTAGCCACACACTCTCAAACATCAAGGCTGGTTTTAGTTGGTTACTTTTATAAACAAAATCAAACATGTAAGGGAATTTTAAGTGCTTTTCCACTCTTTCCCTTAACAAGCATATCAAACTATACCAATGATCATTAAGTAGAATTAACACCTCAACACATGATTAGCACATAAGACAAAACATTACTTATGCAAGGATTATTATCACCATGAAATGCACTAATACACCTAATGCTTAGTGATCAACTTAATGATGCATATGATTATATGCTAATTGCATTATCATTGAATTAATAAACATGATGCTAATGCATAATATGATGACATGGTGGGTTTAGGTTAACATAACACCAGGGGTGTTACACGCCCCTACACCCAGAGCTTTGACCCGTGGCGTCCGTCGTCAACAGCGTCACCCCGGCGCCTTTAGGAATAGCTCTATACACTTAAAAAGACTACGGCGCCAAGGAGAGAACCCCGGGAAGAAAGATGACGTCGACTACAGAGCCCTCGACACCTGTCCGAATCTTTATGTCCCTATTCTTCAAGCTTCCTTGGTCTATACGCGGGCTTGCCCTCCCTTGTGAGTCCCCCTTCGAACTATAAAAGGGAGGACTTGGGCAACTTAGCATGTGTGCGACTATCGCCCCATTCTTGCTCCACATACGAAACAAACTCACCTCGAACCAAAATTCACACAGAGACTTGGGAGACTCTCTCTCTCTCGACCCCTCTTGTACTGCCCCATACAAGCTCTTGAGTAACACGACTCCGCTCACACTGGACGTAGGGCGACTTGCCCGAACCAGTATACATCGTTGTGTCCACTTGGAAAACCATCCGGAGGATAAGTGCGCTCTCTTTTCGATTACTCGTTGGTGTTCATTCTTGACACCGACAAGACAAGTGATCGGCAACAGGATTTTCTACTCTTTTATCTTTTATTTCTAAGTCAAATTCTTGGAGCAGCAAAATTCATGAGTTAGGCTTTAGCATCTTTCTTAGTGAGCAGGTATTTAA
The DNA here is from genome assembly GCA_015844335.1 of Chrysopogon serrulatus. Classification (NCBI taxonomy): domain Eukaryota; kingdom Viridiplantae; phylum Streptophyta; class Magnoliopsida; order Poales; family Poaceae; genus Chrysopogon; species Chrysopogon serrulatus. The sequence continues at coordinate 210,973 of JADLZL010005110.1, read as the reverse complement.
GAGTAGCATGATCACTATAAACAATTACTTTTGCTCCTACTAAGTAAGATCTAAACTTGTCTATAGCAAAAACAATAGCCAGAAGCTCTTTTTCAGTAGTTGCATAATTAAGTTGAGGTCCTGTCAAAGTTTTGCTAGCATATACAATTGCGTGATGTCTCTTATCTCTAGTTTGTACTAAAACTACACCCACAGCATAATCACTTACATCACACATCAATTCAAAAGGCAGCGACCAATAGGGGGTTGAATGATTGGTGCAGAGATGAGCACTTTTTTAAGAGTTTTAAAAGCTTCTAAACATACGTCATCAAATTCAAAGGGAACATCCTTAGCTAGCAGGTTTGTTAGAGGTCTAGTAATATATGAAAAGTTATGTATGAACCATTGATAAAAACCTATATGGCCTAGGAAGCTTCGAATTCCTTTAACAATAATGGGAGGAGGTAGTTGTTCAATTACTTCAATTTTAGCTCTGTGTACCTCTATCTCTCTTTCAGACATCTAAGCACTATTGCTTCTCTAACCATAAAATGACATTTTCCCAATTAAGGACTAAGTGCTTTTCCTTACATGTTTGCAAAACCTTATCTAAGTTTTCAAGGCATTTATCTAAAGTTTTCCATATACAGAAAGTTATCCATGAAAACTTCCATTATCACTTCAATCATATCAGAGAATATAGATATCATGCATCTTTGAAATAAAGCTAGAGCATTACATAGTCCAAAAGATATTCTACGATAAGCATAGGTTCTGTATGGACATGTAAAGGTAGTTTTTTGTCATCTGGATGGATCGGTATTTGATGATATCCCGAATACCCATCAAGAAAATAGAACAAAGAATGATTTGCCAATCTCTATAGCATCTCATCAATGAAGGGGAGTGGAAAATGATCTTTCTTTGTTGCCTTGTTAAGCTTTGGGTAGTCAATACATATCCACCATCCAGTGATGGTTCTTTGTGGGATTAATTCATTCTTTCATTCTTAACAACTGTCATGCCTCCCTTTTTAGACACAACTTGTACAGGGCTTACCCACTCACTGTATGGCATAGGATATATAATCTCGGCATGTAACAGTTTCAAAACCTCTTTCTTAACAACCTCTCTCATCGCATTATTCAGCCTACATTGTGGTTCTCTAGAAGGCGTTATCTCAGGGTCTGTAGGGATGTGATGGGTGCAAAGAACACGATTGATTCCTTTAAGATCTTGGAGTGAATAGCCAAAAGCAGATCTATGCTTCTCTAGGACTGTAATCAATCAATAGGTTTCTTTCTGAGAGAGTTTATCACTTATAATCATAGGAGATTCTCGATCATTATTTAGAAAAGCATATTTAAGACTAGAAGGCAAGGGTTTAGCTCTATGGGAGGCTTTGGTGGTTGCTCAAACTCATCTAGAGGGTTAGGTTCTAGTGGACTGTCTCCTTCCTCATCTAGTGGTTCGAAATCATCTTCAAAATCTAGTTCGAGCAGAGATTCAAAGGATGTCTCTAAGACTTCTTTTATAGGATCAGGCTCAGAAAATTTCTTAGTCTCAGTATTGAGAGCATGAGTTATAGATATAGGCAGATCAAAATTCTTTCTAAGACTAATATTTAGATTCCCTTTTTGTCCTTCTAGTAAAAGTCTCTCTATAGGCTGCCCTATCAATATGTCAAAGTCTATGACATCAAAGATATAAAATCTCAAATGAACTCTCACCCCTTTGACATGAATAGGTAAGACATAGAGGATTCCCAAACCTGGGAGAATGTGGCCTAAAGGACTTTTTAGAAAATTTGTTGTTGGGGTTAAGGGCATGTCTGTTAAGACATCTTGACCATATGTTGTAGACATGATGTTAACTCCCACAACAGGATTGTACAATGCTTCAAAAGAACCCTTGTGGATTTGGCAAGATATGGTTATTGAAGTTAAGTCAACTCGGATAACATCAGAGGAAAACTCTGACTCCTCCAACCAATCATTGCTTATAATCGACACAAGCTCTTTTGCATTTTGCTTTGAGGAAAACCTCATTAGAAGGAGCTAAGACTTCTTCACTAAGTGATGACTTCTTGGACTTCTGTGGCCTCCTAATGGCATAGTAATTTAAGGTGTTTCCAACAGTGAATATATCATCCTCGATATCGAGCATGAAGTTTGGAAGTGGAGTTTCTTCCTCCTCCGGTGGTTCAAGCTCATTGATAGTTGTAGATTGAGATGGGTAGGTATGGATTCCTGATCAACTATTAAGTTCTCTTCCTCGACTAGCTTCTCTAAAGGTGTTTCATTTTCATGAATCTGTGTAAGGACATTTCTCGCAGCATCGGGAGTGATATGCAAGAATGATCCTCCAGAAGCAAGGTTGACGAATTTAGAAGTTTTTCTAGTTAGACCCTTATAGAAATGTTTAAGAAGAACGAGGTCTAGTATAGATAGACTTGGTCCAGAATGAGTAAGATTGTTAAAGCGTTTCTAGGCTTCAGTTAGAGTCTTCTTCTTCCCTTGTCTAAAGGATAGAACCTTTAATCGAAGGCTGCTACCCTGGAGATAGGTAGAATTGAAGGCAGAATTCAGCACATAATGTTGTCCAGTCACCTTTAACACTCTCAACATGGAGATCATACCAATGTCTAGCTTCTCTAGTCAAATAGAAAGGAAAAAAGCTTTCATCAGATAGTCTCATCGGACATATCCTTAATGCGCAAGCACGCACAGGTTTGCTCGAATTCATTAAGGTGAGAATAAGGGCTAGCATTATCTTCTCCTAAGAAAGATTGGTTTCTGACCATGTCTATTAAACACGGGCTAGCTCATAGTCAGAGGTTAAAATAGGCTTTCAAGATGGCTTTGGCTCTAAGCATAGGCTCATGAAGTTATATTTATAGATAGGCATGGAATTGGGTTGATCCATTGAAGAATAGAAAAGGTAAAGAGAAATGGAAAAGGTAAAGAGTGATAGTATACAAATAAAAGATAAGATTATGATAAAGGTTAAGATAAGTTTAGAGTGATCTCGGTGATGTCTTCCTCAGCAACAGCGCCAGAAATGCTTGATGGTATCTGTTAACGCCTACTGAATAATCCGCAAGCGCACAGATACAATGTAGAACTTCACAGGATGAATAGACCCAGTTTTAATATTGAACCCAAAGAAAGATGTGTGACGGTAATCTAAACTACAACTTAACCACTTAAGTAGCAAATAAGGCTATAGAAGATAGGGATATAGAGAAGACAACTAAGGCTTCTAATTCAGGCTTAAGTAAGATATGTCTAGGATGTTTCACTAGGGAATTGAATAGAAGAGTAAAGGTAAAACTGTAACCCGACTACCAATTATTCTCCTGCTCGGCCTACCGATAGGATAATGGATTATATAAGATTCAACGGAGCTATAAAGTCACTTTAGCGATGCTACCACCAAATCCGGAAGATAGGGTACATCTACGAGTAACGAAATCTAAGCACCACGCTTACAGTACGAATTCTACAATAACCCAAGAGCTACAAGGATTAAAGTACTCAAAAGTGCCATAGACCAATAAAACAAGATAAACTTATGTTGATATCTGTTAATGCCCGCAAGCGCACGGATACCGTTGTAGCACTTCACCCGGAGGTTTTAAATATCATATCCACAGGGAAACGGTGAGGTTAACTACTATAGCTAACTTAACCTATAGTAGTAACAAGATCTTTAGAAGGTTAAGAATATAGAGGAGATTGCTAGGGTTCACACATTCTATTCTCGATAAGCTATGTTTATATGTTCTATCTATGGAAATTGCATAGAAAGAGCACAGGCAAAACTATGACCTTCCCACCAATTATACTCCTACTCAGCCTATCAACGAGATAGTGGGATACATAGGATTCAATGGAGCTATAAAGTCACCTCCGCGAGCTACCACCAAATCCAGAAGATAGGATACATCTACGAGTAATCCGAGTCTAAGCACCATGCCTACACTACGAATTATACCTTAACCTATTGCAATAGATTAAATCGCTCAGAAGAGACTCATGACCAGCAGAATAATATAAACACAATTACTTAAAGAAAGAAGAAGATGATTACCAGAGAAATCCTAGACGTAGATTAACTTCCGCCAAGGTACAAGCCATGGAGGTAGCGCCGATAGGCCGGCACCCCCTCCCAAGTCCTTCCCCTCTCTATCTCTCTATTTCTAAGACTAGATCCTATTGAGTACTAGTCTCCTTAATTGCTAACCCTTGAGAGGTTATCTATTCAAGGGACACCTCTTTGATCCTCCTTCAGAGAATATGAATTAGGGTTTCATGGATATGCCTCCCCCTAGGGGTCGGGGCTGCTTTTATAGCCTTAGGCGATGCAGGGAGCCGTAGGATCAAACCGACATTGATCAAAGGTGGAGATTCAAACCCTAAGGCGGTGGAGGAACCCGCCTGTCGAACCGAGGACAAAATGGCCACTGTAGCAGACCGGCCGGTCCAGGACCAGACCAGCAGGTCTTGCTCCGGGGCCTCTCGCGGTCCGCTTCGGCGTGGTGTCTTCACGCGCCTTCTGGAGTCTTCTAGTGCAGCTTCCACTGTGGAATTGATATTTTTTATCCGGAACTCTGAAAAGGGCAAATGATATGTCTGTTTTGATCGTCTCGATGAGCTCTTCGCAATGGTGCATTCCAATTCATCATTTGAGGTGCTTGTAATCTTTCATATTGGTCCTTTTTGATAGCTTTTCCGATATATGCCTACAGAAACAAGGATTCACCAAAACTCGTGGAACTCTGTTAGTGTAAACCCTGAGTCAACATTGGTGATCGCAAATGTGCCTCTTTCGAGAGTTAGTTGACGGGTAAATTTTATCATTAACAGCCATCAATAACACCCCCACACTTAACCTTTGCTAGTCCCTTAGCAAAGCTAAACTCAGAGAAGCTATTGAAAGATTGTATAAGTTTAAGCATTGTAGCTATCTTGGTGTAACTCCTCAGAAGTATACCTACATTCAGACAAAAATTCTCCTCCAAGCTTAAGCAATAACTGAGTTGACTTTCAAACTTACTCATGTTACCTTTGACTATGGGGCTTATCAGCTCTTACTTGGGTCTTGAGCAATCGAAAGACAGAAAGATCCAGCCAAGCACTATGTCTTAAGTTCTTTGTTCAACTGTCATTCTAGAGTTTTTAGAAGTTTTCAAATAAAACTCAGAGTTTCCCATGTATGACACTCTCAAATCTCTCAGTGTATGTGGTATTTGTGGATTTTCACCAAGCTAGTAGTGATGGTTGCCTTTCTTTTTCATCCTATAACTAAGGCTTATGTGGAGCTCATAGGTAAGGAGAAAACTTGAAAGAGCAAACTTGCAATGCATATGTTGTGAAGTCAAACAATGGATCCATTGAGAAACAAGTCACACAATCGAATCAAGATGTGCATGTGTATGAATATGATGGATATGTGGTGGAACCTAATTCTACTATGCTCCTTGAAACATCTCTCTTTTGGAATTTGAAACTTGGCCAGAGAGTATGAGCTATTATTATTATTTTTTTTTTTTTTTCTTTTTTTTTCATTAGGGAGGCAGGCATCTAAGTACCCATTGCTCTTGGACACTTGTCCATTTTTTCAACTCCCTTAGTTTATTATTTTTTCATGATAACTTTTGCATAGCTCATAACACTACTTTTGGCACAAAAGATTTTTGAGAGATAGTAATCAAGAACTCAGAGCATTTATTGGGTGGCTATCTAATAGAAATGTTTTTTTGGTGTTTCCTCCTAATGTAGGAGCAAAACGTTTTTGGATGGGTGTAGGTGGAATGGCATGTTGTTGCACCTACTCTAGTGTAGAGTAGTGCATATGTAGGTGGAGTGTAAATGGATCTTGATTCAAGAGCATGACAAATTTCTCACAAGGGTCACAAAGGTTGACAAAACTCAATGCATAACAAGCAACATGTATGTGAAAGTTTACTAGCCTTTCTCATCATGTTTGGCTCTGGTGGGAATGTAAGCTTTGTCGTATAGGAACTCATCATGTTTTCGCATTTTTCAAAAGATAAATCTCTAGAACTCTAGTGTCACTTAGAACAAGATAGATAGCAGCTCAAACTTCCTCAATCAAATCAATCAATTACCTAGTCTTAGATCAAGCATATGCAACCCACAAGTTTTAGGCTCAAAGTAAATCTTCATGTCAAAACAGTTAAAGACAAAACTCAGGAAAACTTATGTCTAAAAACTAGGCACTTCAAAGGTGTTGTAACAGAGCAACTTTTCATCATTTTTGTCTTTAAGGATCATCTCAAGTGCTTGCCTATTTATTGACTCTATCTAGACAAACATTTTTTTGGTTTTTTTATTTTAAGACTCCTACTACCTAAGACTCTAAGGACTCTACAAGTGTGGACCTTCATGTGCCCACATATTTTTTGGTATTTGTAGGTTTTCTTATGATACTATGGTGAACCTTCATGTGCTCATATTTTTTTGGTATTTTTCATTTTTATGATTGACTCAATAATCACGTAGGCACACTTACCTGGGTACCTAGGGGAAGCCTTCCCCTAAGCTAGTTGTTGTCGTGGTTGAGCATTAAAGCTGAGCAGTCCTCCGGTGGAGCTCATGCTTGTAAGAGCTATTGTAGCCGGGCACCTTAATCTCATCCAACAAAAAGTTGCTTCCTCCACACAGTGATTAGCTGTGTGTAGGGAAGGTGTACTTTGAGTGACGTAGATAATGATTCCTAGGTGGACTAGCTCTTGGAGTCATCCTGCAGAAAACATCTCACAAAACACCAAAACTCGTGGAACAGATTAGGATAAGCAATTAGTGGTTAGCCGCTCGAGGATTGGTTGTTGTGGAGGTTTCAAAGTGTATTTCCATTGCAGCAGAGTTATAGCAGGATGCTCGTATCATATATTTTGGATTTTCTATTTTTTTATGCAAGAAAGAAAACATGGATGCATGATATTTTTGTTATTCTTATGCCACCACAGTGAAGACTCCTACAAGTGTTTACACACTATAGGACTATTCACATGGGGCTTCATGTTTTATGATGCATGAATGTAGTCTGATGAATGTATGATTATTTTTGTTCTTTTCTATGCAATCTTAGAAAGTAAACATGCTAACAAGAAATGAAATTATGCAACATAAGGAAGCAAATATGGATAACTACCAATGTTACCTCATGGCAAGGGTTCAGAGTTTAAAGTCCTCCAGACAAGACTTCTCCCTTCTTGTTGGTTCCTCCGGTGTTGATGACATGGAGTTTCTTTGGTTGGGCATATGGGAGTGCTTCTTCTTCAAGCTAGCTCTTTCGGTAAAAATAAAGATTTCTATGATGATGCCCTTTATGATGTGTCACCTTCTTCTACCAAACCCATCTTGGTTTTGAGTTCAAGTGCATGGGCTCTGTTGGTGGGAAAACACCAATAGAACCAAAACTTCTATTCAACTTCTCTAACCTTAGCCATATTGAACAAGATGTGGTTCATGTTATGTGCGTTGTTTAATCTTAGCATGAGTGGTAGGATCAAAAGGTTGAGCATAAATGTAACATTGAAGTTCAATAGGTCACAAGAGTTGAAATGCTTAACCCAAGGAAGGATTGTCTATCTGTACATGATGTGTCAAGCTTTATATGATTATGACAATCATCTTCCAAGTATATGGTGTATAACTTTTTAGCTCATTTGGTTAAGACTATGAGATCAAGGTAGTGATGCTATGAACAAGTTTAAAGGACTAAACATGTTGAGTTAATCAGGATTGATCATGGACAATTAATACTCATACATGTTAGGTTCTCTATTTATATTCATACCAGAATCAAGGAGAAACTTTTCAAGTAGTGACCATTTACCTTTGGATGTTACCTTTGTCACTGGAGTGTGATGACACTCTATGGTGAAGAGTAGATAACTCATGTGGTCCTTCCCTTTTGTTTGATGTTTTCCTTGCTTGGTCAGCCTCACATCTTGCTGTTCATAATGCCTCTTGTTTACTAGATTGTGCTCTTTTCTTCTTATCCTCCTTTCGCTCTTTGATCTTGCCATTCTGTACTTCTGTCTCAATCTTTGTTTTATGCCTGTATAGGATTAGTGGACAACACATACCCAAAGTAATATACCAATCTGAATAGAGGATTGTTGTCTCTAAACTATGTGCATAAGCAGGGCTTAAGGCAACAGTAACTTGTAGCTGAAGACGGAGTGAATGATCTTTGATACTTACAGTTCTTTCATCAATGATGAATGAGTTGTGTCTTCATTGTGCAAAGTCATCAGAGTTCATTATGTGCCTTGCTTCATCTTGCTTTGAATTCATCTCTTGACTTACCAGATTGGATTAGAGATTTTCCTGCAGGGGATAGTCCAACAAAATATCCAATGTCTACACAAGCAATTTTTAGTTCAATAACCAAACTAGACTCCATGTCTAATTTAATTAAGGTAGGCTATCACCACACTTAATTTAAATGCCTATGGAAGTATGTGCAGTACTTCCAAACCAAAACTTACTAGAGCAAACAAAGATAGCATGAGAGCACTATAGAGATTCATTCAAATAGAGATGAAGGTTATGATTGAGTATGGTTTAAAGGTAGAGACAACCAAGATCAGCAACATGGCATAGAATTTTCTTTTTAGACAAGTTCATCCCCCACACTTGAATTCTTGCAAGGCAAGATCAAGTTGGATGGATGGGATCTAATGTTGCATGATAATTGGTTGGACATACCTTGCATCATCATCCTTCATTCTCTTTCCTTTAAACCTAGAAGGTTAGTGACAAAGATACTCGAAGGAAAATTCTCACAATTATATCTTTATCCGCATTTCACAAAGCAATCATATCATAAGGTTAAAGTTTATGTTTCTCCTGAAAGCGCTAGCTTGGTCAAAAGCTCATTATCGGGAAGCCTCAAGATTGTGCTTTAAGATGGTGAAGTGGCTTCCCCTCCGACACCAATCTTCCTATGACTACCTCAAGATTCACACATCGAGATCTACAATATTTATGATAAACATATGCATCTACAACTACCCTTTCAAAAGTTTTAGGATCAGAAAGAATGAGGGGGTTGAAGATCTCATGTGAAGCCATGGTAGAGAGACCAATTGATTTAAAAGTTTTCTCATATGAGCATAGGTTTGATGAGGTCTTTATAAAGTAGCTTCCATGCTCATTGATGCTACCTTCCTCCAAGGGTGACTCTTCATGACTATCTATAGGCGAAAACAATATCTCTTTTATTCCATGCCTATGACATTCATTAGTCATTTTATGGTCTAGAATTTTCTTGGGATTGGCAACACTCAAATTGGTCTCGTAAGAAGCCTCTTCCAAACTTCAGTGAGTTATAGGTTCATTGTTTGGATATAAGCTGAGGCTGGATTCTATCAAGGCTTCTTCTTTATCCATCTATTCTACACATTCCAGCCACTTTCGTAGCATCTCTTGGTCATCCTCATGGTCTTCATGACTCCTATGCTTTGATTGTCTAGGTGGATCTTTAAGGTCATCATGAGACTTAGAAGAACGAGTGTCAAAGGATTCTTTGGGGTCAAGGATAGGACTAAAGATGGGTTGAGATGAGGCATCTATCATGGGCATAGAAGGGGAGAAGACAGGATTGATTTTGAAATAACTTGGCTCTCCTTCTATGACATCACTAGTCATGCCATCCTTGAATTCATCCCAAAGAGAATGCTTTTTGTCGGGTACCAAAATAAGGGCCCTCCAAACAATTAGGCCCAACAGACGCAAAACTAGGCCACACAGTAGCAAAACGTGGCCTGCCAAGGCCCAGCACACTGCTCACCATCCCGTCCGAGCCTCCTGTTGACACAAAATGCGACACACTGTGCCTCACACACAGCAAGCCGAAAAGCGTGGCTTCAAATCGGACAGCCGCACGGTTTGGAAATCCGAAGCGTGCGGTCGGTTTGACCTCGAAAAGTCGACAAGGGACAAAAGATTGTTAGCTACAAAATCGAACGTCTTGATGAGACCGCATAGCCCGTATATACGGCCCCGGGTTACCACCAACGACATACGCCTATAGAAGCTGTCTGCGCCAATCATGCATATGGTTCGCTTCGGCTAATATGAAGACAAAACACGTGGAACATTTGATTGCCGAACGCATGCGTGAGAAGACATGTTTGAACAAGTAAAAGTTGATCATGAATTGAAAGCATAACCAAGCTTGGCGATCCAAAATTTACTCGGGGTCCATGAAGAAGGAACAAACAAGCTATCACGAATAAACCCATCAAGAACTTGCATCCGCCGCACGACACCCGATCCTATCAAGATTCAAACGCTTCTAACGTGCAAGAACCCAAGAACATGTAACAATCTAGATTAATCTTATTCGGCTATGTAGGCATATGATCTATCTTTTATGGTGACATGATATGTACATCAAAGAGCAAATAGATCTATGAAAAAAATAAGAGCCGAAAACAACCAATCTAGATTGGGCAAAAGAGTGTTACAAATAAATAAAAGCGTTAAACACATGCAACACGTGATAACTTAATGAATCTACTAGATCTTGCCAAAATCTAATAGAGCCGATAACTATCTTGCTTCGCTAAGCTATCAAGCGTACGCCGCCGCACGGCCATCTAGTCGAGATAAACAAAGCATAAGCAAAGACTTCTTGATCGTCAAGCGGGCGCCCGCCGCACGGCCATCCAAATGAGACAAACAAGACTACTTGCATCAATAATATCTAAATCCACCGCATGATACTAGACATGATAGCAAGGTTGCCGGAACTTACGGAGGTCGACGGATCGATGGCTCCTCTCGAAGAACTCGACGACACGACAAAAAGGACTCAAAATTTGGCACGGGGCCGGTTGTGTTGATTTGATTGTGAATATCCTTTACAATGGTCGAGGGTTTATATTTATACCCCGACATAACATCGAGTCCTAAGAGATTACAATTACACAATTCATTAAAGGTAACTCAAAAGCATGGTGATTCTCTCGCTATAGCCTTCCTCGAGTCCTTGATCATCACGCTCTTCTCCTTCTATTCGGCTTCCCCGCTTGCCACCTTTTGCTTCTCGAATGGACCCACCGCCTTTAAAGATAGCCGACCGCATGCGAATGCTTGCCGAACCGTCCCAGAGTTAGCCGCATTTAACACTTGCCGAATAGTTCAAGGTTAACCGACCGCACAAGCGCTTGCCGAATGCGCCGATCTCTTGTCTTTCCGCGAGCTTTGCCGAACGGGCCCACCTGTCATCTTTCCGGCTCTTACCAAAATCCAGTGTTAACACATGCCCCCTCAATTTCGGGATAAAAGTGAGTTTTATTCCGAAATTGACCATAAACTCTTTTCTCATCTAGGTCAACACTGCTTCAAATCTGCGGCCGCCACCCCGAATCCGAATTCTCCGTTCTAGATTCAAACCCACTTTTAGTACTCAATGGCGACCCAGATGGAGTTCCGAGAGGTAATTTCTCGCTTCTTTTATGTATTCGGCAATTTCTTCATTGATCCTTCGCTTTTTCTGATTCACTTCTTCCGTTGCGTCACTGTTGAAGGAATACAAGGATGAGACTTTGATCCCCTACGCCAGAGCCCCGATTCATATTTCTTGGGGCCGATGGGAGATCCTAACCCGATCGAATTCATTGAGAAGGAAACTCCCGAGGATCCCTTTCAAATCTGAATCACCCCCGCCGAATCGGTGGCCGAACACCTTCAAGACTTGGCCGTTTCCTCCAATTGCCGGATGGCGAAATTGGTACCGGAGGATGCCGAGAAAAGCAAAGCAGCCCACCGGGAGTCCCAAGACATTCAAGATTGCCCGGAGTTATCCCCGCCGGAGACACCCCTAAACGACTCCTTTCCGATAGCAGCCCACCCACTTCCGGTGCGACGACGCTAATGCCTTCATCTTTGGTCATGGCCCAATGTCTTTTACTTTGGCCGATATTTTCATGATGACCGGCCTAAATGTGACAAAGACCGGTGTACCCTTCCAAGTACAAGGATAGCAGCAACCAAAAGGCGCTTAAGTCCGGAGGTGGATGGATGAAGTACATCAATACTTACAAATCATCCGGTCTCGTATTTGACAAAGAATACAAGGTTTTCCTGAATATGTGGTCAGTGCAGATTCATCTTCTCGTGGAAAATCAAATGAGCCGACTCAATTACATGGTAATGGTCAAGAGTTGGCCGCAGTACCCCGATTCCCTTTGGGCAAGTATTTCTTAGGGGTCGTCTATCACATGATGCACAAGACCGTTGTTCAAATGCGTCAACATGGGGAAATACATTGTGTGAATGGTCCTTGGTGGTTTGTCCAGATGTGGCTACAGTTGTACATGCATCAAATAGTGTCTCAGAGATCTCCATGACTTGGGCTTTCCTTCGCTTAATCATGTTTGAAGATGACACAAGAAAAGAAAAGGCCTGCCAAACATATGGAGAAGCAAAGATCCTCTATCAGCATTGACATAGACATTGGTCACCTCTTCAAGCTGTTTCTTCAAAGGTTTTGAGAATGTACTCGCTCCCTTATAGGGAAAATGAGAATTTGACTCTTCCCCCGCAAGTTTAGTTATGAGTTTGGGTGCTCGGACCAAGTGTCCATAGAGATTTTTAACTCCTTTATCAAGCCTTGCACTTTACCAAAGCAGAGTTCCACCATGGAAGGTTACTACGCCCCACTTATGAATTTTATAACCCAAACATGGTGGCCGACAAATAGGATGTGGACAGTTGCCCCCAAGGTCGTTCTTCTCTAGGATCATAAAGCCCAGGAAGAGATAAAAGATGATATGGAGGCCAAAAAGTTTTTGAACTTGGATGGGACTTGCCAACATATGCACCTTCCCCACTCGGATTGATACATGCTGCCCATCCCTTGTTTGCTTCCCCGGTGGCGAGAATGGCGTGCCCACATCTTTAATATACCAAAGGCATCCTTTATGCCAAGATTTGCGTGCTCAATTTGCTTCCGACCGGTGAGGTAACTTTCTTGTACCTATATTTTCTCACCATTGGATTCATTCCCCGATTTTAACACTTTGTCATTCACAGGATATTGAGCCTACTCCTCCTTCTCGAGCGATTCAAGATTACCAGTGGGCCTATTCCTCGCTTTGGGATATAATGCCCCTACTTTGGCAGCTTTCATGAAAACCCCCAGCTAGCTTTGGGTTCAAAGACTTCCAAGAAGAGAGAGCAAGAGGAAAGCCACTGCTGAATCAAGCAAGGTTGTCACTATGCCCAGGAGAACAAGATCCAAGAAAGCTAAACTGTCTCCCAAGGTACACCCTTGTCAATTTTTGTTTAGGCAATAATTTTGTACTCACTTCCTCGCCTGCGACCCCACAAAGTTAAACTTTCAAGATCGGCCAATGCTTCAACAACCATTGAGATCCCTCCTCAAGCCTCTGGCCGGAGATGCAGATCCAAGAAACCACCGGCTATTCCGGTATTATTATCCCAGCTTGATCGTTCCCTTTCTTTGTACTAGATGCACCGAATAGTCCTCTCATTCTCGCTACTTCTACATTTTGGAAACAGATCAATTCTTGGACAGACAGCGAGAAGAATCCTCTTCTCACCAGGCTTCTAGCTCATCATCCCCGGGCATCCAATCAAGTCCCCAACCAAGCCGAGTAGGATTCAACCCGAAGAAGACTCTATTCAAAAGGTAATACTTCACTTCATTGGTTTCTTTAACAATTTTGACCAATCGGCTAATGGTTTTCCTTCCTTTAAGGATGAGGCCAAGCCGACTGTCAGCTACTCTTTCACACTTGAAGAGTACATCAACGAGGGAGGCGAAGAAGCTATATCTCAACAGAGGTTATCAGAGAGAACCGCCTCGGCTTAAGGAAATAGCTCTTTTGCTAACCAAGGACATCAACATTCTGGTCCAAGATGCGGATCGATAAGGGACCTGGTTGAACTCATTGACCAAGAAATCCCTCCAACTCTCGGGGTTTCCTTAGAATCGCAACTCATCTTGATGACCATCTTGGTAAGGTCGAGGGGCAAACAAAAACATGGCCTCTAGAGCTGCTCTGCAGAGTGACAATCGATGAAGAAGCAACAAGCCGTAGAGTGCATTCGAGATTCAGCCGCTAAACAATCTTTGTCAACTTTGGAGCCCGAATCGAAGCTATGGAGGAAGAAAAGGCCAGCCGGAAGCTCAATTGGTTCGATTAAATGCCAACATCCAGTCCCCACAAAGATAGAATTGCCAAACCGCCGAGCTCCATAGATGCAACCAAAACAAAGATAGCATCTGTCATCAAGGAGAATCAAGCAGACCAAAACCAAAGCTTACCAAAAATCCAAAGCTCGAGGATGACGACAAGAAGGTGCCGGAGGAAGTTAGCCGAATTAGGAATGATGCTATAGATGCAATCAAATTGTTCCTAGGCGAGTGAAGCACCGGCTTTGTAATGTACTCATATGTATCATACTATATTCCCCGAGCAATTGCATTCCTTGTTATGTTTTGCCCTTTTTAATCTCTGCCGATTGATGACATAGCCGAATACCTCGAGCTTCCCGATTAGGAGGATAGCATACCGCCTCGGGCTTCCCGATTAGGAGAATAGCCGATCCCTTTGATCCGTCGTTTTTTGATTTAGCCGAGCCCGGCCCATCCGTAACGGCCCAAAAGGAGTAAACCCTACTTCTGCCGCTTGGGATACCCCCGTATACGCCACGATCTCCACTTTGGATTATAAATAAAGCCCTTCCTCGGCCTTCACCTGTTACCTCCGACTAGCATACTCATCGCCGTCTCTTCATCTCTCTCCTCCTCATCCAACCCTAAGAAAAGGATCAATCCTTCGGAGCGCCAATGTCGAGCGGCGGCGATGATCGCGGCAAGCGCCCCGGCCGAGGGAGAGGCGAGGAAGTCGAGCACCGCCGCCGTCGCCGCCACGGGTGAGAATCAATCGCTGGCTTCTTTGCGGTTCATGCTTCATGTTCATCTCCCCTAACCTTGGTTTTCTTCATCCGCTTAGGGCGAGGGTCATCATTGGCCAGCCAAACCTCCTCCCTCCAATGGTGGTGACTCAACCGGGCACCTTGGACCAGCCGGTCCCTGCTCTCCCCGGCCTCGAGTTCGTCGAGCTCTTCCGAGTCCGACAACTCATACAACGCCAACCCTTGGGGTCCAGGCGAAATCGAGGGTGAGGACCCTCTATACATTCACGAGGAGGCGCCCGGTTCCGCAAGGAAAGGGATGAGGCCCAGAACGAGCCGGGCGACGTCTCCCAAGCGCTTCGGCATTGCGCAAGCGAATGGGAGGATCAGCGCAAGCGCCTGCGACGCCATCATCGGGTTCGGCATCCTCACATAGATTTCTTTTCTCTCAATCCTCTTCGTATGTTGACTTGCTTTTTCTTGTTCAGCACCGGCTCTGCAGAGAATGAGCGTCTGAAGGCAGCGAACGGTGGCCGACAAGGTGAACACCTAGGGGAGACTATCGAGGCACGCCTGGATGCTTTGTGGGCGGCCGCGTTGATCGGCCGTCATCCAAGGTGTGCACCTTGGCGCATCTCTCTCCCTCGGCGGCGATGTCTTCCCGACCGGCGAAGACTACTCATCCCAAGTTGTGGGCTTTATCGGCGGCCCTCCTCATGAGATTGAGGATGTTAACGAACGCCCGGAGTAGTATGAAGATCATCTTTGCGCCTCGGCGAGTCCACCAATCCTCAATCCGGCCCTGAATAAGTTATTCCAGAGTAGTTTGTAATTAGGGATTGAATGTAAATAATCAAATTACTTTCTCTCAAGATGCATTTGTTCGTGATTTTTTTTGTTGGATGCCGAATAGTTGTCCTCGGCATTTTTCTGAATAAAAATAACTCAAATGATGTTTCCCGAATGTAATGATGTCATTTTAGCCGAGTAGATCTTAGTCTTGCGTTGCAATTGATTTGACGTGTCATTGAGTTTTGTCATTCAACGCTTCACTTTCTCTTCTTCCGATAAACCAACCGGTCAGAATGCCCAAGTCAATTCCAAACCATTCGGCTATATTTTGTACTAAAGGCGATACAAATCGTATCGGCTATTTGCCGCTTTCACAATTTTTTCGGCTAAAGGCGATGTTGTTTCATCGGCCGCTCAACTTCAAACTCCTTTTATGAACCAACCTCAACACTTGGGGTAATATTTTTTAAGATATCGTCCATTGATGGCTCGCAAATTCTTCTCCAAACAAAGTCTTCAAAATATATGCATTGCCGGGCACACATCTTTCTACCCGAAAGGGTCCTTCCCCAATTCGAGACCATTTGCCTAACGCCTGTCTTTTTGATCCAATCGGCAAAGATAGTCTTCCAAACCCGATCACCTTCTGTGAATTGCTTTATCTTGACTTTCTTATTGTAGTATTTGGCAACACGTACTTTGTTTTTCTCAATGTTTTCCAAAGCCTTGAGACGAATCGATGCAAATCCTCCAGTTCATCTATCATCGATTTGTATAATCTCCTTTTTTCCAAATCCTTTTGTAACATAACTCGCCTCGAACCCGATTGCAACTCCCAAGGTGACACAAAGATGATGCCCATAAACCAACTCATAGGGAGATGTTTGAGTCGACCCGTGACAAGCCATTCGGTAAGCCCACAATGCTTCATTAAGAACCAAATGCCATCTTCTTGGCTTCTCATCAATCTTCTTTTGAATGATCTTGACCATAATCTTATTTGATGCTTCCGCCTGGCCATTGGCTTGTGCATAATAAGGAGAAGAATTATACAACTTGATTCCCATGTCTTCGGCAAAATCACAAAACTCCGAAGAAGTAAATTGAGTTCCTTGATCGGTCGTTATAGTTTGAGGGATTCCAAACCTATAAATTATATGCTCTTTAACGAAACTGATCATATTTTCTCGACGTGACTCTCTTCAATGGAATAGCTTCAACCCACTTGGTAAAATAATCCGTGGCCAAGAGCACAAACTTATGTCCTTTGCTCGAAGGAGGATGAATTTGACCAATTAAATCTATGCCCCATCCTCTAAATGGCCAAGGTTTGATTATTGGGTTCATAGCGTATCTTTGGAGCCTTCTGAATATTGCCGAATTTTTGACAATCATGACATCCCTTATAATATTCAAAGCAATCTTCCAACATGGTTGGCCAAAAATAACCAGTTCTCCGAATTATCCACTTCATTCGGTAAGGTCGATCGATGTGCACCACACAGTCCTTCATGCACTTCATACATCACTTTTCCGGCCTCTTTTTGACTCAAGCATTTAAGCAATACTCCATCTATAGATCTTGTAATATAATTGATCATCAAGAAGCACGAACTTGAGGGCTTTATACCTGAGCTTTCGGGAAACTCTCTCGTGATGGATTTCTTAGATATTCGATGATTTCGCATTTCCAATCATCAACCACTCGCCATTACTCAAAACATCTTCATCTATAGTGAGGACTTCTTGATTTTCACGATATCCGTAGCGGCTTGAGCTAACCTATTTGCTTCTTCATTGTGCCCCCTAGGGATATGGTGCAAGGTTGCTACCCGAAAGCTTTTCAAAAGTTCCCGGCATTCTTCATAATATTCTCTCAACACATCACTCTTGCATTCATATTGGCCGATTAATTGGTTAATTACCATTTCGAAATCCCCAAAGATCTCAACAAAGAAACGGCTTTCACTTCTATAAGAAGCCGAAGCCCTCTAAGCAATGCTTCATACTCCGCTTGATTATTAGTAACATAAAATTCAATGGGAACAGCATACTCAAAAGTTGCTCCCTGTGGCGAAATTAAGAGAATACCAACCATCACCTTTTGCAACAGGATGAACCATCAAAGAATAAAGCCCAAGGCACAATGCTTACCACCTCAACAGAAAGATCACGATGTTGTGTAATAAAATCGGCGATAATTTGACCTTTTACCGCTTTTGCTGATTCATATCTCAAATCAAACTCTGATAAAGCCAAAATCCACTTGCCAATCCTCCCATTCAAAATTGGCATCGACAAAGATATGCTTTATTACATCAAAACTAGAAACTACCACGCATTCAGCATTTAATAAATAGTGCCAAAATTTGGTACACGAATAATACACACATAAACAAAGCTTCTCTGTAACCGAATACCTTGTTTCTGGATCCAAGAGTTTTCGGCTAAGATAAGCTATCACTCTCTCCTTTCCTTCAAACTCTTGTATGAGGGCCGATCCTATTGTTAGACTATCGGCCGCCACGTACAACCTGAAAGGCTTGTCAAGCTGTGGAGGTACCAACACTAGTGGCGCCTTCATGTATTCCTTGATTTCATCAAAAGCCTTTTGTTGTACGTCACCCCATACAAATTCTTGACCCTTCTTGAGCTTTAAAAGGTGGAGAAAAAGGCAAGACTCTTTCGATAAATTGGATATAAATCTTCTCACAAAATTAATCTTGCCAAGCAATGATTGTAACTCAATGAGATTGGTTGGAGGAACAACCTTGTCTATCGCTTCCATGCTCTTTTTCCCAATTTCAATCCCTCCTTTATGAACAAGAAATCCCAAAAACTCACCCGGTAGAGACTCAAAAAGCACACTTATTTGGATTCATTTTCAGACCATGTCTTCTAGTGCACTCCGAGTCTTCCTTAAATCGGCTAAATGCCCTTCATGGTTTCTAGACTTGACCACCACGTCATCAATATAAATTTCTACGACTTTGCCGATCAACTCATGAAAAATGTAATTCATAGCTCTTTGATAAGTTGCTTGCCGGCATTCTTTAACCCGAATGTCATGACAATCCATTCAAACAAACCAATATGACCAGGGGCATCGAGAAGGTGTCTTTGATATATCTTCTATTGCCATGAAGATCCGGTTATAACCAAAGATTCCCATCCATAAAGCTAATGACTTCATACCCTTTCGCATCTACTAGCAAATCGGCAATCGGCATCGGGTATCCATCCATCGGAGTGGCTTTATTAAGATTTCTAAAGTCTATGCATACTCTCATCTTCCCATTCTTCTTGTATATAGGAACTATATTTGAAATCCATTCTCGCATACTTGCATGGCCGAATGAAATTTGCTTCCAACAATCTTTCAATCTCTTTTTTTCACATCGGCCAATACCTCCTCTTTATAGATCCTTCGTGGAGGTTGTTTGTAAGGGCGATAACCGGACTTAATAGGTAATCGATGTTCAACAATAGAGCGATCCAATCCGGGCATCTCTCAGATAATCCCAGGCAAAACAATCTTTGAATTCCTTTAAAAGGGCTATTAACTATGATTTGTACTCCGTTCAAATTTGCACTAATGTACATCGGCCTTGGCTTAGTACCATCACCAACATCTATTTCTTCTAACTTGTCGGCCGACATAAAACCATGCCCCAACTTTCCTTTGTTGCCATCGATTGGGTTACCCATTAAAAATTATTGTAAAGAGCCATTTGCTTGGATCGGGCCGTTGATCCCCCGTTGAAGACATTCACGGGACCTTCTCCCCATACTTTCTTTGGAAAAACAATCAATGTCGTCATATTCCCAATAAGCGGGTTCCGCAACAAAGAACACTTACGTAATCATCATCGTGGACAACCTCAATGTCGTCTCCAACCCATTGAATAAGAATTTGGTGCATGGTTGAAGGGATGCAACAATTGGCATGGATCCAGTCTCTTCCCAAAAGCAAATCAGACGCCCCCTTGCCATCAATGACAAAGAAAGTAGTGATCAAAGTCTTTGATCCAATCATCAACTTCGACATGTACAGCTCCTCGAGTATCGGAAGGATTGCCGGCCGAAATCTCCGAGAACCATGTCGGTTTTAACAAGTCTTCACTCGTCATTCCAAGCTTCCCCGAAAGTTGTATATGGCATAATATTGATAGCAGCACCTCCATCAACAAACATTTTAGTCGAGGCTTGCCATTGACATATCCTTTTAGATAAAGTGGCTTCAAGTGACGATATTTGGCGGTTTATCGAAAGTTGCTGTTGTGTCAATACCACCGAGCCATCAAATCTTGAAACTCACTCTCATCAAAATCGGAGTATACTTCTTCTTGGACATCTTGATTTTCGGGAACTATGAACTCCGATGGGAGAAAGAAAGCCATACATGCCTCACCCGAAGGTCCATGTTCATCGGGTTTCTTCTTAGGGCGCCATACCCGGCTTCTCTTCAAAGATCTACTTGTTTCAACTCCTTGTTCCTCAAACGCCCTTCCCTTCTCTTTTGGCTTTTTCTCGGTCCCGGAGGGCACCATTGTCCTTTCTCGCCAAATGTATTCATGAGGATTTCCTTCTCCATTGTATCTCTTGTGATGAGTCCATCGCTGATCGCAAACCTCTTTCTTTGCTGATTTTCAAAACCATCTATTTTTACCCGCCGACCGCCAAAAAGTGTGTTGACACAAAATGCGACGCATCAGCCTCACACACACACAAGCCGAAAAAGCGTGGCTTCAAATCGGACGGCCGCACGGTTTGGAAATTCGAAGCGTGCCCGGTCGGTTTGACTGAAAGTCGACAAGGGACAAAAGATTGTTAGCTACAAAATCGGACGTGCGGGATGAGACCGGGCAGTTCCGTATATACGGCCCCTCGAAGCCACTTACAACGACATACGGCTATAGAAGGCATGCGCCAATCATGCATATGGTTCATTCGGCTAATATGAAGACAAAACACGTGGAACATTTGATTGCCGAACGCCGTATGCGTGAGAAGACATGTTTGAACAAGTAAAAGTTGATCATGAATTGAAAGCATAACCAAGCTCGGCAGTCCAGCCGACTCGGGGTCCATGAAGAAGGAACAAACAAGCTATCGCGAATAAACCCATCAAGAACTTGCATCTGCCGCACGACACCCGATCCTATCAAGATTCAAACGCTTCTAACGTGCAAGAACCCGCAACATGTAACAATCTAGATTAATCTTATTCGGCTATGTAGGCATATGATCTATCTTTTATGGTGACATGATATGTACATCAAAGAGCAAATAGATCTATGAAAATAAAGAGCCGAAAACAACCAATCTAGATTGGGCAAAAGAGTGTTACAAATAAATAAAAGCGTTAAACACATGCAACACGTGATAACTTAATGAATCTACTAGATCTTGCCAAAATCTAATAGAGCCGATAACTATCTTGCTTCGCTAAGCTATCAAGCGGACGTCTGCCGCACGAACATCTAGTCGAGATAAACAAAGCATAAGCAAAGACTTCTTGATCGTCAAGCGCACGCGCTGCCGCCTTTGGCCATCCGGTCGAGACAAACAAGACTACTTGCATCAATATCTAAATCCACCGCATAATACTAGACATGATAGCAAGGTTGCGGAACTTACGGAGGTCGACGGATCGATGGCTCCTCTCGAAGAACTTCGACGACACGACAAAAAGGACTCGAAATTTGGTGCGGGGCGGTTGTGTTGATTTGATTGTGAATATCCTTTACAATGGTCGAGGGTTTATATTTATACCCTGAACATAACATGAGTCCTAAGAGATTACGATTACACAATTCATTAAAGGTAACTCAAAAGCATGGTGATTCTCTCGCTATAGCCTTCCTCGGAGTCCTTGATCATCACGCTCTTCTCCTTCTATTCGGCTTCCTGCTTGCCACCTTTTGCTTCTCGAATGGAGCCACCGCCTTTAAAGATAGCCGACCGCATCGAATGCTTGCCGAACCGTCCGAGTTAGCCGTACGAACACTTGCCGAATAGTTCAAGGTTAACCGACCGCTGGCGTTGCGAATCTTGGCGATCTCTTGCCTTTACTGCGAGCTTTGCGAGCAGGCCCCTGTCATCTTTTCGGCTCTTACCAAAATCCAGTGTTAACACCTCCCCAGCCGGGGCCTCGGGCGGGCGCTAACGTTCCACCCGAGCCGAGCCTCCCCCCCGAGCGCCTCGGACGGGCGCTAACGCCCCCCTCGCTCGAGCCCCCTCCCCAGCCCCGGGCCTCGGACGGGCGCTAACGCTCCATCTCGCCCGAGCCCTCTACGGGCGCCTCGGACGGCGCCCACTTTCCGTCCTTGAGTCCCGTGTCTAGGCCTTGGGCGGAGTGCGCCCGCACTTCACAGTCAAACACGGCCTCTGACTTGACGTATATCTGCTGCCCGCCTTCCCCCAGTTCCCGTCAGACTGACGTTATCCCTTGGCAGGGGATTAGAGCCGTCCTATCACAACCCTCACCCGCGCTCATGATCACGTTATCCTCCACAGTGGAGGCCGGGCACCAGCTTGTGGGGCGGCAATAGCCTAACCACCTTCTAGGTCAAGTCGCCCAAAGCTTCAAGGCGGTGGCCGCCCGCCGGGGGCCGTCATCCAGTGTCATCCTCCGTGCGGGAGTCGTCGTCGGCCGACGCTGGTCAAACAACAGTCCCTCCCGGGTTTCTCGAGCCCCCCGGGATGGGCAGCGATTGCCCCGATGACGGCTCTCTCCTATGCCAACCGTCCCGCGTACGGCAGCAGGCTCCGAGGCCCTCCGAGCCCCGAAACCGGAGTATGTCAAAGCTACAGCACGCTACGGCGGTCAGATACGCCTCCCCTGGCCTCTCCATCAACTTCTACAGGGACGACCGTCCTCTCCATCGTCAGGATGAGGGGACGTGACAACTCACGGCAGGGACCAGGCTCTACAGTGCCGACGCCCACTCCGGGACATCAGCATAAGAAAGGCGGTGGGCTTCGAGGCCTCAGATCAAGGAGGAGAGGCACACACGGCCTCTTCCATGTACACGGGCACTCTCTGTAAACCCTACCGTCCCCTTGCGACTATAAAAGAGGAGGACCGGACCCCTTCTTGGGGGACTCACATTGGAGCAACCTTTTGAGTACTTACACGAGCACGATATTGGCACTTGCCTCAAACACTCACGAGACTTGGGACCAGCTCCCTCTCTCCACTTGCTTGTACACCCTACCTACAAGTACTTAGGTGCAAGATAATACAAGCCTCCCTCGTGTCCTTCTTGCACACCTTTCAGGGTTGGGAACACGCACCACAAATTTACTCATTGGTGCTAGGACTGCCAGTTCTAGCACCGACAGTTGGTGCGCCAGGTAGGGGCGTGTGCGTGTTTTCGCTCCTTTTCCCGCCAAAACTTCGGAATGGCCAACAACCGCAACGAGATGTCTCGGGGCGGTTCCGGCCCCAACTTTCCTCCAGCACAGCCACTGGAGCTAGGCACCGTGATCCGGTTCGGGGATCTCGAGTTCGTGTCGCTGGGCACCCGGTACAACATGGAGCTCCTTCCGTCCGGGGCCCGAGAGTCTCCGACTTGGCTCCCCCGGCCCGTCACGGGCCGGCACGAGGGGCGCCGTGGCGCACATGCCCGCCCGTACTCGGCGGGCGCGTCGCACCGCCGGGGACTGGAGGAGGATCGGCGCCGTTGCATTTAGGCGGCGGAGGCCGCCTAACGCCTCGCGACCAGCTCCACCACCACCGTCGTTCGGTCTCACCAGCCGCCTCCACGTCTTGGCGTCGTTGGTCTCCACCGGCTTGGGGGCCTATGGTGAGCTCCCCGGCCAACGGTTGTGCTTCAACCGGGATTCGGACCGCGTCGATCGGCCGCGTCCTACCCGACCTCGAGGAGCACCGGACTAGGTGGGCGGGGTGTAGACTACTGCAGGTCCCGCTCGTCCACGCAATCTGGCGCTACACGGAGACCACGGGCCCGTGGGCTCATGCCCGGCGCATGCAAAACCGGTACCCGACTCGGACTCAGCCAATAGGATGACATGTACGACCCAACCCCGAGTGCTTTCACGTGAGATCGGTGACCTTGGCGATGGTGGTGACGGCAACGGCGGCGACCCGGGACCGCGACCCGGACCGCGCCCGCCAAAGGCCGGCTCCGTGGGCGCAACGCCTCAGGGACCCAAAGACGCTCCGGCCCGTGGGCGGGAGCAAATGACTCCGGCGCGCATGGTCCCCCGAGGACCGACGATCGGCGGCTACCCCTCGAGGGCCACGGCATCCCACTATCGGCGGGGTGGAGCTTGGGACCAGCTCGGCGCGACCTTCTTACTCGCTACGGCGAAGATAGAGGCATTCAAGCGTGAGCGCCGTGCGGCGCGTAACCCAAGCCCCACTACTCGACAGCGCGCCCGCGACGTCAACCAGAGGATCGTCAACGACGAGGGAGGGGAACATCCTCCCATCTTCCAGCGCGCAAGCCAGAACGTCGCGGCTGCGGCCCTCCTCCTCCGAGCGATGCCAGAGCCATCCACCCCGGAGGGGCGATGGATTTGAGATGAGATGTGGGGCTACATTGAGACCGCTGCTATCCAGCAGGCCGAGAGCTCGGCCTCCGGCATCGGGCGTAGAGGGGCGAAGAGGGCGAGAGCCCCCCCACACCACGGCGAAAGCCTCGGTCCATCGGGGATCCATCACGAATCCATCACGAAGGCCGGTCATGGCGCATTCGGGACAACGGCGGCGGCCGGCGATGGCGGCAGCGCGCGTCATCAACAACGCCGCAAAGGAAGCGGGAGGGCGGGCGAGCGCGACCGCCCGGCCCTTGAAGGCGGCGAGCACGGCAGCGGCGAGGACCGTGGCGATGCCGATCCCCGGGGCCCGTGCCTTCAGGTGGGGAGATCCGCGCCGGTTCCCTTTCGGTTCCGCCCGGTAGGCCAACCTCACCAAGTACTCGGGACAAACAAACCCGAGGTGTGGCTCAACGATTAATGCCTAGCGTGCGATTAGGCGGTGCGGACGACGACAGGCTCATCATCTGCAACCTTCGCTTCACCTAGGTGACTCGGCGCGAGCTTGGCTGGAGCATCTTCCTGCCCACACGATCCGCGACTAGACCGATCTGGTCAGGGTTTTCGTGGGGAACTTCCAGGGCACATATGTGCGCCCTGGGAACTCGTGGGACCTCCGCAGTTGCCGCCAGAGACCCGACGAGACGTTGCGGGATTTCATCCGGCGCTTCTCGAAGAAGTGCACTGAGCTGCCCAACGTAGCCGGCACCGCCATCATCAGCGCGTTCCTCGACGGTACAACCTACAAGGAACTCATCCATGAGTTGGGCCGGAAAATGCCAACCACCGCCAACGAGCTGTTTGAGGTGGCGACAAACTTTGCCTCCGGCGAAGAGGCGGTGGGAGCGATTTTTCGCACGGCAGCAACAAGGGGAAGCGGAAGGAAGACGACGCCGAGGGGGACACATCCCGCAACCCCAAGAAGAACAAGAGGAACAAGCGCAAGGGGAAGAAGGGCAAGAAGGAGGCAGACTCCGAAGACGACATCGTCGCCGCGGCCGACCGCAAGGCCCCCCGAGGCGTTCGATGACATGCTCAAGAAGCCCTGCCCTTTCCACAAGTTTCCCGTCAAGCACACCATGGGGGAGTGTGACTTGGCCTGCCGTTTCTACCAGAAGCTTCCCCCCCGAGGACAAGAGGAAGAAGGAGGAAGAAAACAAAGACGAGGGATTCCCCAAGGTCCGCGACGTCTTCGTGGTCATCGGGGGGCTGCCGGCGAACCTCACTCCACGCCAGATCAAGCGCGATCGTCATGAGGTCTTCTCGATGCGCCCTGCCACTCCGCAGTACCTGCTGTGGTCTGTCGACACCATCACCTTCAGCGTCGACGACCACCCACTCTACGTGCCGAACCCAGGACGGTACCCACTCGTGGTCGATCCCATCATCGGCAACGTGCGGCTCACCAAGGTGTTGATGGACGGTGACTGCGCCCTCAACATCCTCTACTCCGAGACCCTCGGCTGTTGGGGATTGGCGCCCGCGGCTCCCGGCCTGCAGCTCTCCTTTTCGGGGCATAGTGCCGGGCAAGCGCTGGCCCCTCGGGCAGATCGACCTTCCGGTCCTCTTCAGGATGCCATCGAACTTCCGCAAGGAGGTCATCACCTTCGACGTGGTCGACTTCCGAGGAACCTATCATGGAATCCTCGGACGTCCCACGTACGCGAAGTTCATGGTGGTCCCCAACTACACCTACCTCCTCCTCAAGATGCCAGGCCCCAACGGCATCATCACCATCGGCTCCTCCTATGAGCACGCGTTCAACTGCGACGTCGAGGCAATCGAGCACGCCGAGGCCATGGCAGTCTCTGAGGCCCTCGACGCCAAGCGCCACACCGGCACTTTCGAGCCGTCCGACGAGGTGAAGGAGGTCCCGCTGGATCCCGCCTCTCCATCGGCAAGGCGGTGAAGATCTGCGCCTCCCTCGACCCTAAATAGGAAGTTGTGCTCGTCGACTTTCTCCTCCTTGAACATCGACATCTTCGGCGTGGAGTCCCTCGGACATGCCAGGCATTCCGAGGGATGTCGCCGAGCACTCCCTTGATATCAGGGCAAGCTCCAAACCGGTGAAGCAGCGTCTGCGCCGATTCGACGAGGAGAAGCGCAGGGCCATCGGCGAGGAGGTGAACAAGCTTTTGCCGGCCGGATTCTTCAAGGAGGTGTTCCATCCTGAGTGGCTATCTAATCCTGTACTGGTTAGGAAGAAAAGTGGGAAGTGGAGGATGTGTGTAGATTACACAAGCTTAAATAAAGCATGTCCGAAGGTCCCCTTTCCTCTACCACGTATTGATCAGATTGTTGACTCCACCTCGGGATGTGAACTTTTATCTTTTCTTGATGCCTACTCCGGTTACCACCAAATCAAGATGAAGGAGTCTGACCAGCTCGCGACCTCCTTCATCACTCCTTTTGGCATGTATTGCTACGTGACGATGCCCTTCGGACTCAGAAATGCCGGGGCCACGTACCAACGGTGTATGCGCGGCGTCTTTGGGGATCACATCGGAGAGACCATAGAGGCCTATGTAGACGACATAGTGGTCAAGACCAAGAAAGCCGACGATCTCATCACCGACCTTCAGATTGCCTTTCGGTGTCTTAAGGCCAAGAGCGTCAGGCTCAACCCTGAGAAGTGCGTCATTGGGGTACCCCGAGGCATGCTCCTGGGGTTCATCGTCTCCAAGCGCGGCATCGAGCCCAACCCGGAGAAGGTGACTGCAGTGACCAGCATGGGGCCTATCAAGGATCTGAAGGGGGTACAACGGGTCATGGGTTGCCTTGCGGCTCTTAGCCGCTTCATCTCACGCCTCGGTGAGAAGGGGCGCCTATGCCGCCTCGAGGAAGCGGGCGCTTCTCCTAGACCACCGAGGCCCGGGGAGGCTCTTGACAAGCTCAAAGCCGCCCTTACCAGGCCTCCCGATCTTGGTCCCTCCAAAGAAGGCGAGCCCCTCCTCTTGTGCGTCGCTGCGATGACCCAAGTGGTTAGCGCGGCCATCGTTGAAAAGACGGGGAAGAGGGCCACGCCACGCCAATCAAAGGCTGGTTTACTTCATCGGCGAGTGCTTTGTCCGATACCAAGATCCGCTATCCGCCGATCCAGAAGCTACTCTACGCCGTGGTCCTGACTCGGTGTAAGCTCCGGCACTACTTCGACGCCCACCCAGTGACGGTGGTCTCCTCCTTCCCGTTGGGGGAGATCCTCTAGAACTGGGAAGTCTCAGGGCGGGTCGCCAAGTGGTCCATCGAGCTCATGGGAGAGACTCTCTCCTACGCGCCGAGGAAGGCCATCAAGTCTCAAGTCTTGGCAGATTTTCTCGCGGAGTGGACCGACACCCAGCTTCCACCGCCTTGGATCCAGGCGGAGTGCTGGACCATGTACTTCGATGGGTCTCTGATGAAGACCGGCGCCGGCGCCGGCCTCCTCTTCGTCTGACCCCTCGGGGTACACATGCGTACGTGGTCCGTCTCCATTTCCCAACTTCAAACAACATGGCAGAGTATGAGGGCCTCCTTAATGGCTTGAAGATCGCCACTGAGCTCGGCGTCAAGCGCCTTGACGTCCGAGGGGACTCGCAACTCGTCATCGACCAAGTCATGAAGGACTCGAGCTGCCACGACCCAAAGATGGACGCATACTGCAAGGCCGTGCGCGCCCTGGAAGACAAGTTCGACGGCCTCGAGCTCAACCACATCGCCCGAAGGTACAACGAAGCCGTCGACGAGCTCGCCAAAATTGCGGCCGGGAGGACCCCCGTCCCCCCGGACGTCTTCACCAAAGACCTTACGGCCCCCTCTGTCAGCTTCGAAGACCAAGGCACGGCGGCGGGCAACAAGCCCGACCCCCCCTCGGGGGCTACAACAGCCTCTGAGGCTGAGGCCCCCTCAGCAGCCGACGCCGAGGTCATGGAGCTTGACGAGGGGGGCCCCGAGGCCGAGCCTAAGCAAGATTGGAGGAAGCCGTACCTCGATTGGATCGTCCAAGGGGTGCTCCCCGAAGACTTCAACCAGGGTCGACGCATCGCGAGGAGAGCAAAGTCCTTTATCGTGATAGAGGATGAGCTCTACAAGCGAAGCCCCTCGGGGGTCCTGCAACGGTGCATCTCCACCGAGGAAGGGCTAAAGCTAGTCCGCAAGATCCACACCGGTGTTTGTGGCCACCACGCCGCTCCCCGTTCTCTCATCGGCAATGCTTTCCGGCAAGGCTTTTACTGGCCTACCGTGGTCGCCGACGCCACTCATGTGGTACGCACCTGCGAGGGCTGCCAGTACTATGCTCGCCAAACGCACCTGCCGGCCCAGGCGCTCCAGACTATCCCCATCACTTGGTCGTTTGTTGTATAGGGACTTGACCTCGTCGGACCACTCAAGACGGCGCCCGGGGGCTTCACCCACTTGCTAGTCGCCATCGACAAGTTCTCCAAGTGGATTGAGGCGTGCCCCGTAACCAACATCCGATCCGAGCAGGCGGTGCTGTTCTTCACCGACATCATCCACCGTTTCGGGGTCCCAAACTCCGTCATCACCGACCACGGCACCCAGTTCACGGGGAAGAAGTTCCGCGAGTTCTGCGACAGGCACCAGATACGCATTGTCTGGTCTGCAAATGGGCAGGTAGAGTGTGCCAATGGTATGATTTTGCAGGGGCTCAAGCCTCGGATCTTCAACAAGCTCAACAAATTCGGCAAAAGGTGGCTCGAAGAGCTCCCCTCGGTCCTTTGGAGCCTAAGGACGACGACCAGCCAGGCCACAGGATTCACGCCTTTCTTCCTGGTGTATGGCTCCGTGGCCATCCTCCCCACTGACTTGGAGTTCGGCTCTCCGAGGCTCAAGGCCTACGACGAGCGGCACAACCAGACGGCTCGGGAGGATTCGCTGGATATGCTTGAGGAAGCAAAGGACGCCGCCCTTCTGCACTCAGCCAGATACCAGCAATCCCTCCGACGCTATCACGACCGACAAGTCCGGATCCGAGACCTCAAGGAGGGCAACTTGGTGCTACGTCTTCGCCAGGACAACCATGGCCGCCATAAGCTCACGCCGCCGTGGGGGGAACCTACATCATCGCCGAAGTCCTCAAGCCGGGCACCTACAAGCTCACCGACGAGGACGGCCAAATCCTCAACAACGCTTTGAACATACAACAACTACGTCGCTTCTACCCTTAAAATTTCCAAGCTTTGTGCATGCTTTTTGTACCATATGCTTTTTTCCCGAGAAATAAAAAAAGCAGCTAGCACTTGTTCATTTTTTCATAAGCGTAACGCACATCCGAGGCCCTCGGGGGGCTCGGGACTTTAGTCGTGACAGCACTCCCGCAAAAGTCGGTGAGACTTCGGTTTTGATCTACCAAAACCGAGCCTCCCTCGGGGGCTAGAAAGGAGGGAACCCCCTCCTGAAAGGCACCCCAAAAACACTTTTCGTTTCCATCGGTCGTTTTTTCACAAATTTTTCATACCCAAGGTCTCGAGCACTTAGGAAAGAACAGCTAAGGAAAGTCATTCCGAGGTTAGGATCGGGCCGAGGCGCGAGGCCTCCTATGCCCATGCGCTCACGGAACCTCTACTCACCGCCCTCGGCCAAGGAACGACTTCGGGCATTGCGAGAGGGTTCTTCTGAATGTCAGGATCGGCAGAGCCGCGAGGCCACCTACGCCCGTGCGCTACAGTACCTCCACTCGCTACCCTCGACTAAGGAACGGCCTCTAAATTTGAAATAGTCTCATAAAACTCTAAGCCTAAGTGTGGATTGAGATCGAAAAGGGTGCGAGAAATAAACGGAAAACATAAGGCCACACTGGGCCATCAGCATAAGTACTTCTAAAAAAGAAACTAACATAGTTTTTCTTTTTTACACGGGCACTCTGGCCCAAGCTACAGAACCTACTACGGGGCGTCTGGCCCCCCGCCACCCTGAGCGTTGGCATCCGGAGCATCGGCGGTGCTAGCCTCAACCGCGGGAGCAGGGACGACAACGGGCGCAAAGATCCCGACCAGCGCGGACGGAGCCCCGCTCGCCTCGGCCTCCTGGACGAGCTCGGCGAGCACCTCGCTCTCGCGGCCCACCTCCTCTTTCGCAACCACGAGCCCCTCGGATATCCGAGGGAGATCGAGCTCGTAGTGGGACATGGTCAGCGCAAGCGTGTGTGACATGCCGATCCGAAGGGCGTCCAGGGCGCGCGTCTCCATCCGTCTAGGTAGCGCAGCCAGCCGCCCCGGCAGACTACACCCAGCGGCGTCGCCAGCCTCAACCTCATCGCAGATGGCCCGGACCCTCTGCGACAGAGCGTCGAGCTCGTTCTGTGCCGAGTTGTAGGCCGCCTGCGACACGACAAGGTCCACCTCCAGCTCCGACACCCTCCCCTTCAGGCCTGCGATAAGCCTGAAAGTTAAAATCCGAGGCAAGATAGCAATGGAACGATAAGACAGGTACGACGCTTACCTTCCTGCTGGTTGTGAAGGGCCTCGGCCTCGGACACACCCCTGCAGAGCTCGGCCCTCTTCGGGGCGTTGTCGTCGGCAAGGAGCCGCTGGTCGGTCTCGAGTAATTAGCCTCTCGGGGCGGGGACACAGGCCAGTCGGCCGAGCGGGCCAACCTCGGCCCTCATCACCTCCCTCTCGGCCCGGAGTCGGTCGAGGTCCACCGCATGTTTCACCACAATCCCCTTAGAGAGTGGCCTCCTCGCGCCGCGAGGCCTCTCGGCCTCCAGCTTTGAGGCGAGGAGGCGGAGGTTCTTGACCTCGTCATCCACGGCCAACAGGTCGGGCGCTCGGCTTGCCCGCAAGATCCTTCGGCGATTAAGCTCATTGGTGAGGCCGGCCGGCCTTCGGATGAACTCCGATTTCGCCTGGGACACCTGCGCCAGCTCCTGCAGAAACCAAGTCCAATCGTCCGGCCATCACGAGAGAGCTCTTAGAAAGCAGAAAAAAAACCGCGAAAGGCCGGTTACCTTCGGCCGCGCCGAGGGGCTGGGTGGACAGGACCGAGGAGAGAGTCTTAAGTGACCTCTCGCTCGGATCCTGGCTGCGCCGCTTGCTCCCACAGCTGCCCTTCCGTGGCGTCGTCCGGCCACGAAGACCGCCTCCTCTCGGATCATGGCGGCCCCTCAGGATTAGCCACGGCGCCGTCGAGGGCTCCCTAGAACCGGCGGCCTCTTGGCTCAGCGGCCCCTCACTCGCGACAGGCGCCTCGGCCAGGCTCTCTCCGGCCACGATGGGCGCCTCCGGCCGGCTGCTCTCCGGCCACGCCGGGCGCCTCGGCCGATTGCTCCACAGCCCACGGCGGGCGCCTCGGCCAACGACTTCCCCAGCTCACCGCCGGAGAAATCGCGTCCTCGGCAAGCGCCTCCTGCCCCGCGTCTCGGTGGCTTCCTCCGAGGAAGCAACCTCCACCACCTCGTCCACCGTGATTCGAGGCGGGGGCCGGAGGCGCTTTGTTCGCCATGGCCCGCGTCGCGGTGGCCTCGCGATGGGCGTCCTTGCGCGTCCTCGTCACCGGCCAAGGGCACCTCCTTGGCCGGCGACACCTCGGCCGCGCCCCTTTCCTCTGTGGGCTGCGCCACCACCTCTGGGCGGCCCCGAGGCTCGCGCTTCCTGCCCCTGGCTGCAGCTTCTTTCGCATCGAAAGCGGAGCCGGGTCGGCCTTGCGCTTTACGCTGCGAGGAGGAGAAAGGGAGTGTCAGAGGAAAAGAAGGAAAAAGAACAACCCCAAAAGACGGGTTCGGAGGTCGAGCAGCGCTTACCTGGCAACCGGCACCTTGATCTTGATGCCCGTCGGTGAGGACAAGGGCCTCGGATGCTCCGCCAGTCTCACCCCTTCATCAGGCGTCCGACCCTCGCCCTCGGGCCTCGTTTCCGCCGCCTCGGGTTGACCCGAGGGCGGGACTGGTCCGCTACTGCTCGAGCCCACCGGCGTGGGACGGCCTCAGAGAGGCTACGCCTCCTCCGCTGAGGTCATGACCTCGGCCGACCCCGTGCCCCCTTCGCTCGAGTGGGGGGTGGCCTCGGCGACTACCTTCCCCCAGCGGCGTTCCGCCTCCCCCTCGTGGGGCGTCGCGGCTTCGCCCTTGGCATGCGGCCACGGCTCTGATGAAGCCGAGGCCGAGGCCCTTGCGGCGGAGTCCTCCGCCATCTGCGCGTGCTGCGCACCACTAGAGGATTGGTGGTGCGACGCCTCCTCCGGGGGATCCAGCCCCAAGAAGCGGCTCAAGTCATCGTCATACCACCTCTCTTCCGCGTCGTCGTCGTCGTCATCGTCAGCGTTGGTGGTGTCCGACGGGGTCTCCTCCCGCGGGAGGCCCTCCTGCTCCTGACGGCGCCGGTGCTTCGCCAGGTCATCCCTCTCCCGCTGCTTGCGGACGTTCCGCTCCCTCTGGCTCTCCTTCTCCTTCCTCCTTGCCTCCGAGTAGGCCCGATTCACCTCCTTCTCTGCAGCGATAGGCGGCTTGGACGCCGTCAGCTTCCCGGAAAGCCCCTGCAGAATGGAAGGAAGGGTAAGGCTGGAGATGGAGACAGAGGGCAAGCTTCGAACATGGGCACAACACTTACCAAACAGATGAACCCCTTATCGGGCCGCATCGTCACTTTGTACATCACGGCGATATCCGCCGCCGCAGCCTTCTTCGTCCGCTCGAGGATCTCATCATGGTCAAGATCCTCGGGCGTCATCCGGGTGCCCCTCCACTCGGTGCCGGCCTTCATGTCGTACAGGGAATACCGCCTCGACATGAGGGGCAGCACCGGCCATTGGTGGATGCGGGCGATCACCCCCGATGCGTCCAAACCCGCCCGGGTCAGACACGCCAAGGCAGCGATCACCTTCCTCAGCGGCGTGACCTTCTCCAGGATCAGCTCCTTCTTCCACGACGGCGGCTCGGCGTCGATCGACTTCCCGGTGTAGGCCGGAAGGTGTCCGTGGTCGCTCCGGAGGTAGAACCACTTCGCATGCCAGCCGCGATTGGAGGGCGAAACCGGCCCAAGGATGTAGGAATCCCGGGTGCGGGCCCGTAGCTGTAACGTGCAGCTCCCAGCTCTGACGGCTAGCCTCTTTCCCTTCTTCGACCCCTTGGGAGCCTTCAAGAAGAGGGCTGCCTCAAAGAAGTAGAGCCAGAGGTCCCAATGGGCCTCGACTCCAAGGAAGCCCTCACACAGCGCGACGAACACCGCCGCCTGCGTGATTGAGTTGAGGGCGAGGTTGTGCAACTCCAGGCCATAATACTCGGGGCGCCGGGAGGAACCGACCCACCCGGCATGCCAAACCCATGCTCGTGGAGCCCGTGAAGCTCACGGCGTATCCCTCCGGCGGCATCGGGAACGGTGCTCGGGTGGCGGCGCGATCCCACTCCGGCGTGCGGATGTCGGAGCGGCGTGGAAAGACCCTTCTCCGCTAAGCGCCCGCCCGGCTCGACGCCGTGACCGAGCCGCGACTCCCGATCCTCCGTACCAACGATCTCGACCCTCGGCGCCATCGGGAAGGCGGGCTGGATTGAACGCATCTAGCGGCAAGGTTATCTCTCCCCTCTCCGCTTCCTCCTCTCTCGGCGCTCGAGCAAACTCCGGCGACAACGATGGCAAGAGCGCAGAGGCAATGGCTGGAGAAATAGGAGGAGGGCCAGCGGCTGCCACCGCCAAGGTATTTATACCCGGTAAAACCCTAACCCATTCACCTACCAGCATTTAATGCGTATCTCCCTACTCGATTACATCTCACACGGAGCCCCAGGCGCCCGCGCGCGGGCGGCCACAGCCACACGGGGTTAGGAAAACACACGCACATTGCAGGGTTAATCCCCCACAGGAGATCCCGGCTCACGGGCCGGGGCCCCGGCGCCGTCTTGCGTGACCACGATGGCGGCCGGCGGCCGCCACCGTCACGTCCCCGTGGGACCCGCGAGCACGCCTGCGGCGCCAACCGCCTTGGGCGTGGGGGGCCGCCACTTCTCCCGCTGCGGCGGCGCCACGGCCCGGGCGCTCCCGAAACGGCGCCTCAAAAGGCGCACCCGTCCCCCTCGTCGGGATGAACCATAGGCTCCCTTCCCGTGAAGGAGCACAGGCGGCAACCCATTTACGATCCCGAGGGTTCGAAGGCTGGCCCACCGGTGGGTTTCGGCGACCGCCTCGAGGCCACCGAGTCGAGGGATGGCTCGGGGCGCTCTCATACACAGCCTAGCCCTGTGCAAGCAGGGACCGTCCCATGCCATGTTCGAGGCCAGCGAGGCAGTCTGAGTTAGGGGGATCCCGCGTGGGAGCGCACCGAGCCCTCGGAACCCGGCGGACGGGATCCGGGCCCCACCTCAGACACACCTTGCAGGCT
Organism: Chrysopogon serrulatus; assembly: GCA_015844335.1. Lineage (NCBI taxonomy): Eukaryota > Viridiplantae > Streptophyta > Magnoliopsida > Poales > Poaceae > Chrysopogon > Chrysopogon serrulatus. The sequence continues at coordinate 176,396 of JADLZL010005110.1, read as the reverse complement.
CTAATGGAATGCGCCTCCCGGCCCGGCCAACCCCTAACGAACGGGGCACAGGCATTCCACTTGGACTGACCCGTTAACAGCTCACCGGATCTAGCCATGTTCGACGCTCGTCGACGACAGCGTGGCGAAATCCACCCTCCTCCCTGCGGAAGGGATGCAGAGGTGCGGACAAAACTAACGACCAAGTACCGCTAGGCCGCCCCACACCAGAACGGGGCTCGGGGGCTCCCCTGGCACAGAGGCTGAGGTTGGGAAACGTCAACTAACCCACTCACCGAACTCCCGGACAAGCCGACGGGCCCGGGGGCTCGGTAGACGGTAGGAACACTCCATCCAAAACACACAAGCCCTTGGAGGAATACCCGCACTCCTCCAGAGATTCCATTTTATGGCATTGGGCAATCATAGTGATTCAGAAACTCTAGAAGTACGCACCAACCAAAACGCGTGCAAGCCCTCAGAGGAGTACCCACACTCCTCCAAGGCCTCGGGGGCTACACCCGGCGGGTGCGCTCGCGCGCCCCGCCGGAGAATATAGCCTCCGACACAAGCAAGCACCCTCACTAAACATGTATAAGCCCTCGGAGGAGCGCTCGCACTCACCCAAGGCCTCGGGGGGCTACACCCCCGGCAGATGCGCCTTCGCAGCACCGGCGTAGAAAAGCCGAAAACCCTAACAACGTGCCTGATAGGAACCTAGCTCAAGGCCACAACCTCCGAACGAGTGTACTCACTCCTTCGAAGGTTCAGGGGCTACTGTCGGGTACCAAAATATGGGCCCTCCAAACAATCAGGCCCAACGGACACAAAACCAGGCCACACAAGGTAGCAAAACATGGCACTGCCAAGGCCCGGACACACTTGCTCACCATCCCGTCCTGAGCCCCCCCCGCCGGGGCCTTAGACGGAGCTCACGTTCCGCCCCGACCGAGCCTTCCCGTAGACGCCTCGGACGGGCGGCTTCCCCGCCTCACCGAGCCCTCCCCGCTGAGGCCTCGGGCGGGCGCTAATGGCCGCCTCGCCCGAGCCCTCCCCGCCCCGGCCTCGGATGGGCACTAACGCTCCGTCTCGCCCGAGCCCTCTACGCAGACGCCTCGGACGAGCGCCCACTTTCCGTCCCGCCAGAGTCCCCGTGTCTAGGCCTCGGGGCGAGTGCGCCGCACTACGATCAAACCCGGCCTCTGATTTGACGTATATCTGCCTCCCGCCTTCCCACAGTTCCCGTCAGACTGACGTTATCCCTTCACAGGGGATAACAGCCGTCCTATCACAACCCTCACCCGCGCTCATGATCACGTTATCCTCCACGGTGGGAGGCCAGGCCTGCCAACGTGGGGGGCCTTTGTAATAACCTAACCTTGCTTTGCCCGAGGTCAAGTCCACGAAGCTTCAAGGCGGTGGCCGCGCGCGCGGGGCCATCATCGATGTCATCCTGCATGCGGGAGTCGGTTTGGGGGCTGGTCAAACAACGATCCCTCCCGGGTATTCTGAGCCCGGGATGGGCAGCGATTGCCCCGATGACGGCTCTCTCCTATGCCAACCGTCTCGCGTATGGCAGCAGGCTCCGAGGCCCTCCAAGCCCCAAAACCGGAGTAAGTCAAAGCTACAGCACGCTACGGCGGTCAGATACACCTCCCCTGGCTTCTCCATCAACTTCTACAGGGACGGCCGTCCTCTCCATCGTCAGGATAAGGGGACGTGACAACTCACGACAGGGACCAGGCTCTACAGTGCTGGCGCCCACTCCAGGACCTCAGCATAAGAAAGGCGGTGGGCTCCGAGGCCTCAGATCAGGGAGGAGAGGCACACACGGCCTCTTCCATGTACACGGGCACTCTCTGTAAACCCTACCGTCCCCTTGCGGCTATAAAAGAGGAGGACCAGACCCCTTATTGGGGGACTCACATTGGAGCAACCTTGAGTACTTACACAAGCACGATATTGGCACTTGCCTCAAACACTCACGAGACTTGGGACCAGCTCCCTCTCTCCACTTGCTTGTACACCCTACCTACAAGCACTCAGGTGCAAGATAATACAAGCCTCCCTCATGTCCTTCTTGCACACCTTCCGGGGTTGGGAACACGCACCACAAATTTACTCGTTGGTGCTAGGACCGCCAGTTCTAGCACCGACAGTTGGTGCGCCAGGTAGGGGCGTGTGCGTGTTTCCGCTCCTCGTGTCCTTCTTGCACACCTTTCTAGAAAAGTGAATTATATGTACGCGCAAGGCTCTTGTAGGGCTGTAAACGTATGCTTTTCCCAAAATCATCTTCTAAAAGATTATCATTATTGTCCAGAGAGATTTCCAAAGGTTGAGTTTCTTCTTCCTTTAGAGGATTTCGAGTTATGGATGGTTCAAGATTGATAGCTAAATCTTGGGATTGGAATGATTGTGGTTTAGCTATCGAATCTCCTTCTTGTTTGGGAGATGATTTCTTCTCTTCCTCGAGGAGTTCATGGTGAGTGCTAGGGCAAGGAATCTTCATTAATTCTATCAACTACAGACCTTGCCTCCCTAGGGCTCAAGTAGAGGAAAACTCCTCCAGAGGCTACATCAAGGGATTGCCTAGCATTCTCACTAAGACCCATGTAAAATTTTTGAAGAAGCATCAGGTCAAAGGTGAGGTCACTAAAACGGTCCCATGATGTTCCAAGAAATTCTTCTTCTAGTTGTCTAAAAGTTAGAATCTCCTCTCGAGTGGAAATCACTGTAGAGATGGGAGAGAATTTTGAGCAAAATTTGGAGCATACCATCCCCCAATCTCCTTGGACACTTTCTACAGTCTGATCATACCAAATTTTAGCTCTTCCCATCAAAGAGAATGGAAAGAAATTCCATCTTAAAGTCCTATCAGACATGCCAATGATATGCAAACATGCACAGGTCAGATCAAAATCTCGTAGGTGTGAGTATGGATCTTCATCGTCTTCTCCCGAGAAGGATTGTTTTCTAATCATGTTTACTAAACATGAGGGCAGCTCATAGCCAGATGCTTTGATAGGCTCTAAGGTTTTTGGTGGCTCTAAGCTTGCTCTTGTAGGCTTAGCAAGGTAAAAGATAGGAGTGGAATTCATGGGATCCATTTAAGGATTGGAAAAGGTAAAGAGAAGTATGGTACAAAATAAAAGATAAGAGGATAATACAAGATTAAGATAGGTTCGTAGATAACACAGCAAACCGTTTCCCGGCGTAGCACTTCACCCGGAGGTTTTAAATATCGTATCCAGAAGGAAACGGTGAGGTTAACTACGACAGCTAACTTAACCTAGAGTAGCAACAAGATCTTTAGAAGGTTGAGAATATAGAGATTGCTAGGGTTCACATATTCTACTCACGATAACCTATGTTTATATGTTCTATCTGTGGAAATTGCATAGAAAGAGCACAGGCAAAACTATAACCTTCCTACCAATTATACTACTGCTCGGCCTACCAACGGAATAGTGGGATACATAGGATTCAACAGAGCTATAAAGTCACCTCCGCGAGCTACCACCAAATCCGAAAGATAGGATACATCTACGAGTAATCCAAGTCTAAGCACCATGCCTACATCATGAATTATACCTTAACCTATTGTAGTAGATTAAAGCGCTCAAAAGAGACTCGTGACCAACAGAACAATATAAACACAATTGCTTAAAGAAAGAAGAAGATGATTACCAGAGAAATTCCAGACGTAGATTAACTTCCGCCAAGGTACAAGCCATGGAGGTAGCACCGACAGGCCGGCACCCCCTCCCAAGTCCTTCCCCTCTCTATCTCTCTATTTCTAAGACTAGATCCTAATGAGGACTAGTCTCCTTAATTGCTAACCCTTGAGAGGTTATCTATTCAAGGGACACCTCTTTGATTCTCCTTTAGAGAATATGAATTCGGGCTTCATGGGGATGCCCCCTGGGGGTCGGGGCTGCTTTTATAGCCTCAGGCAATGCACGGGAGCCGTAGGATCAAACCGACATTGATCAAAGATGGAGATTCAAACCCTAAGGCGGTGGAGGAACCCGCCCGTCGAACCAGGCCAAAATGGCCACTATAGCAGACCGACCGGTCCAGGGCCAGACCGGCCGGTCTTGCTTTGGGGCCTCTCGCGGTCCGCTTCGGCGTGGTGTCTTCTCGCTCCTTCTAGAGTCTTCTAGTGCAGGCCCCACTGTGGAATTGATATCTTTTCATCTGGAACTCCAAAAAGGCAAATGATATGTCTATTTCGATCATCTCAATGAGCTCTTCGCAATGGTGCATTGCAATTCATCATTTGAGGTGCTTGTAATCTATCATATTGGTCCTTTTTGATAGCTTTTCCGATATATACCTGCAGAAACAAGGATTCACCAAAACTCATGGAACTCCGTCAGTGTAAACCCTAAGTCTACATTGGTGATCGCAAATGTGCCACTTTCGAGAGTTAAGTTGACGGGTAAATTTTGTCATTAACAGCCGTCAACAACTTACTTGAACTCTGAAGTCGATTCCAAAGCAATCTCAAATACGAGCCGTAGAGACAGCACCGAGAGGCTGATACTTCCTCTAAAACTCTTTCTTTGAATCTATCTCTATTTATGATATAGAATTAGCTTCTAGAGGTATAGAACTAACTCTCTCTTAGAATGCTAACTCTAGAGAGGTATGTCCTGAGGGACACCTCCTGGGATCCTAACTAGGATTTCTCGAATCAGCTCTTCTTCTTCAGAATGGATCCTCCTACCTAGGGGGTTGCCTCTCCTTTTATAGCCCTGGCGAATCAACGTGAGCCCTTGTATCCAACAGACTTCGGCAGATGGTGGAGATTAATCCTTAAAGGCGGTGGAGCGACCTGGGTGAAGCGGGCCGCCAGCGGGCCCCAACAGGGACTGGCCGGTCTAGGGTAGACCGGTCGGTCTCCCCCTGGCTGGGCTTCGGCCTAGTCTTGGTGAGTCACCTTCTCGTTCCTTCTAGAATCTTCCTACGTGGCCGTGGCGTCCAATCTTGCATCCTATGTTGTATTATAGCTCAAAAGTGTGTCAATTCATGTGTATGCCTGCAAAATCACTGATTCACCAAAACTCATAGAATTCGTTAGTCAAAGCCCTACTTCTAGGTTGGTGGATTGCTTTTAAGCCACTTTGGAAGGTTAGTTGACAGTTAGATTTGAACATTAAGGACCATCAACACCCATCCAAAAGATACAGGAGGCACCAACATCAGATATAATAGCCTTCAAGCAACTCTTCATCAGCAACCTTGTTCCAAACATCAACAAGGATATGAACGGCTGTTGACACTTTTAACAACGCTACCTAGAAATAGAGATAAGACCTATCCCCAAAGATAACTTGACCCAAAAATGCTTGGTATTAAATTAACTTGTCATTAGCAACTAGCCACATATTTATCACTAGTATTCCTAAGCATGAATTAAGTCGTCATCCCTAATTATAACGCTAAGGAATAAATATAGTTTTACATGTATTATTCAATATGGCCAGGCAGAAATATGAATATAAACTAAAATAGATTCTGCAAGCGGACAGATAATTATACCATTATAGCATTTTACCTAGGGAGTTCTACTAGGTTGTCGATTTATATTTATACCACTGGGAAAGCTTGTTATAAACTCTATCTATTATATTGATAAGAAAGTATATACAATGAATAAGTGATATTACCAATGTCATCTACTCTACTCATAACAGGCAGAGGTCACAAGATAAATATAGATAAATACGGGTGATAGCATAATCAAGTATCATAATTATATTGATAATCATCAGAGCTCTTCCTAGTCAAAATCATAGTTAGCCAATGGATAAACTAAGGAGATAACTGTCTAAGGTAATTCTATAACTACATCAATGAATAACTCTAATTAGTGCAACTACATCTAGTAATCATCGTTAAGCTAACCCTAGATCATGATCACTTGTAAAGGGGCATCAACTAGGGAGGATGTGAAACAGAGTCATTATCCAACTTCACGACCGTGCCCTGCTGTCCTACATACGGAGGGTGGACTACAGAGGAACCAATATACCTTTCACCTATGCGGACTACCACACGTCCCAGCATGTCAGGGTGCACTCGTAGATAAATAAGATATCTAGACACCACGTCTACATATTGTCCATCATCTACCCATTGTACACTTGGATAAACGCTATACGAGCAATTCCATGAATTCAATAAGATCGAACCAACTAAACTAAACATATAATCAAAGTAGACAATGACTATTGCAATTAAGAACATATGAACTATTAAGAATAATGTCTCCCTAATCAGAACAATGAATACAATAAGAAAGAAGGAACTAGAATTATACCGAACTCCTGCGCTCCAGACAGACGCCGAGGGCTCTAGATCCCGATGAAGAACTAGATCTCCTCTACTTCTAATCTAACTAACTAGAACTATAAACTAGAAGGCTCTTAATGAACTAGAAGGCTTCTTGATGCTTGATGGCTTGAGGCCTTGATGAATAATGACTTGGCTCTCTCCAGGGGGTCTGCCCATATATTTATAGTCCGGTGGGATGAACGTGCGCCGCAGGATCAAACCGACTTAACCAAGGGCCGAGATGCATCAGGAGAGGCGGTGGAGGAAGACTCCAGAAGGCAGCGGCCAACCCTAACCCTAGGGGGCCGCCCGGCGTGGCAGTGGGGCCGCTCGGCCCCACATGTGGGCCCCTCGGGGTCCCATTGCTTCGGGTGTCTTCTAGATCCTTCCCACGTCCCGATGTTGATCTTTCCCGTGGCGGATAAGTTTCGTGATTAATATGCACTCTAATCCCTCTTTTAAGCTTTTCTAGAAAAGTCCCTGGAAAATATGAAATATGCAAAACTCATGGAAATTATCAGTTAAAACCCTAGACTAGTGTGTATTCATGTATCCTCTTGTGTCTAAAGTTCTAATAAATATTGACCTTATCCACCGTCAACAACTCCCCCAAGCTTACCTTTTGCAAGTCCCTTGGCAAACAAACTAAGCCTAATTTTTATTATATTTGGATCAGGAGTTGCTACAATGTTGTTATACTTTTCAAGTACACATGCTTTCAAACAAAGATCTTCCTCTGGATTAAATAGTATACGTTCCAACCTTCGAACTTACCCATTTTACCTTTAATTATAGGGCTTCACAGCTCTTGCATAAGTCTTGAGCTATCGAAAGATAGAACAATCAAGTCAAGCGCTATGTCTCGAATACTTCGCAGTGCTAAGATAGAACAATTGTATGACACCCTCAAGTCCCTCAGTGTATGTGGTATTTATGGTTCTCTCTTAAGGCATTAATGATGTTATCCCTCCTATAGCTAAGGGTATATATGGTAGAGCTTATAGGATTAGCAATAACAAGGGTAGGCATACTTGCAAAGCATATATTGTAAAGTCAACTAATGGATCCACAGAGAATCAAGGCATACAATCAAACCAAGATTTGCATGTGTATGGAATATGGTGGATAGGTGTATGTATGGTATTTGTGGCTAATTCTAATTCTACTTTTGCTCTTTGAAAATAACTCTCTTAAAACTTTTCTCAAAAAATATGGGCTATCTTTATTATTTTAAATCAGGGAGGCGGACATCTAGTACCCGTTGCTTTAATTCTTTGGGACATTTGTCCATTTTACTCCCCTTCCTCCTTTTTCTAACTACATAGCCACATGTATTCCTTGAATACAATAACCAATTAGAGAGATACAGTGAGGACTTAGAGCATTAAAAACAGGGGTTATCCTATGGGGTATATATGTATATTTTTGGTGTTTACTCCCAAGTAGGAGAAAAAACATTTCTTTGTGATGAACATGGATGGTGAATATGTGAATGATTGCGCTTACTCCCAAGGTAGGAATAATGCATATGTGAACTAGAGTGTGCAAGTGCTCTTGGTTTTAAAAGCATGACAAGACTCTCATAAGGCATACAACACAAGTTGACTGAACTCAATGCAAAACAGGTAGCTTAAATATGAAAAGGTTTCCTATTTCTATAGATATTATTTTTGGCTTTGGTAGGAATTCATATTATGTCATACAAGAGCTCATCATGTAGATTTTTAATTTTTTTAAAGTAAACCTCCAGAACTTAGTAATGCTAGGAATAAGATAAATAGTAGCTCAACCTTCATGAATCATATCGATCAACTACCTAGACTCAGCGCAAGCTTATGCCTCTACAATTAAGGTTCAGAGTAAATTCTCCAATTAAAACAACAATGTTTAAAACTCAGAAAGATTTAAGTTTGGCAACCAGGAACTTTGACAGGTATGACAACAGAGCAACTATTCATCATCTCCAAGACAAATTTTAATGTTCATCAAGTTTTTTATTAGCTCTATCCTAGACTGTCTTTAAATATACTCTAATAGCTAAATAAATATTTATTTGATTTAACTAATTATATATTTTTTATCGTTTTAAATTAATAACCTAACAAAAGACTCTATGACTTTGTGGACCTTCATGTGCCCATGTATTTTTGGTATTTTATGACTATATAAAGTAAACTCAATAACCGTTTAGGTGTAGTCACCGATAACTAGGGGATGCTCCTTCCCCAAGCCGGATGTTTGTAATACTTGGTGTAGATGTCCTTCGGCGAGCTAGCTAGCTAGTAGCGCACTGATGGTTGCCACCGATAGACTCTCTCCTTGTCATAATATTGTTCTGCATAAATGCACTCCACAAAAAGAGAAACTAAAACTCGAGGCTCGAATTTTTAATAACGGGTTAGCGATCAGCCAAAGAGTAATTGATTATCTTCATGAGCAAATTTTTACGTTGCCAGATTTAAGCAGGATTTCATATTTCTCTTCTTTTGAATTTTCTGTTTATGATGCAGAAATTAAATATGAATGCTATTTTTATTATTTTTATTTTTATGCCACCACAGTAAATATTCCTACGTGAGTACTATAAGTTTCTTTACATGGGGCTTATGTATTTATGATGCAATAGATAATGCAAAGAAATATTTTTGTTATGTTTATATTTTAATGTGCAAACATAATTATGCTACTCTATATATAAATTAAAGTAAACTTACTAGTGAACTTAAGTAGATAACTACCATTCTAACCTTATGGCTAGGGTACGGAATTTAGAGTCTACCGACAGGACTTAGATAAAGGAGAATGCTTACTTGGTGGGTTCATCGTCTGCGGTTACCTCAGTCAATTCCCCATCTCGTGGTGGTGCAGCACGTGCTTCTTCCTCCTTCCATCTCATTTCTGTTTCTTCTGCTTCTCTCTTCTCTATCTCCAGCTCTTCAGCTTTGTTTTTCTTCTCCCACTTTTCTAGTTGTGCTAGGATCTCTTCTTTTTCTGTCTTGATGATCTGGTCTATTCTTTCAGCTTCCGCTTCCCACTCACTCCAGCGTGGTGCTTGTATGTTCTCTTCTTACTCCTTATAGCAGTCCTCATACTTAACGATCTTACCAGGAAGTTCTTTCCATCCACAATGAGGCTGGACAGGCTGACGGCAGCCTTGGCATCTTCTCCTATCGCGTTGCTTCCTGATCTGTTCCTGGTTAACAAGTGTTCTAAATTGACAGCGTACCTTTCCAATGGGCAAGTTGAAGTGGATCCGTCCGGTCCCGATGTAGATGTTCGCGTTGGCTGTGTAAAGAAATGGTCTTCCCAGAAGGATCGGGGATTCATCGTCTCCCTGCATATCAAGAACTAGAAAACCTACAGGTATATGTTGCCCTTGAATTCTTACCATGACATCCTTGACCACTCCTTTAGGGAATCTTAGTGATTGATCCACTATCTGCAACTGAATATATGTTGGGTATAAAGGTAAATTATCAAATAAATCATCATATACTTGTTTTGACATGACGTTGCAGCCTGATCCGGTGTCGCAGATGGTGTTGGCGAAAGTGGTGTCTTTGATTGTGCATTCAATGATTGGTACACCTGGATCACCTCTCTTTGTTGGAAATAGCTTGGGTAGCACATGATCATTTTCTGTATTGAGAGCAGTAATTAGTTGAGTAGTTTCTTCAGGTGCATGCTTGATCTCCCTCCACCTTCTATTGCTTCTATTGTTTCTTTTCTTCGGCACTGATTGCTGTAGTTACTCTTCTTGTTGATAGAATTGCTTCGGGGCTGCAGGAGCTTTCAGGACACGGTTCTTGAACGCGAATCTTTCTTTCTTGTCCCTAATGGATAGGACAATCTTGGCGTATTCTGCATAGATGATAGCTTTTGTTGTGCACAAGAATGGTCTGCCCAAAATTATGGGTGCCTTCTCATCTACTCCTGTCTCCATGACCACGAAATCAACTGGGACGTATGATTGTCCCACTCTAATGATAACTTCTTCTAGTACTCCCTCAGAGTAGCAAATGGACTGATCTGCAAGCTGCAAATGCATGTTTGTGTACAACAGGGGATCATTTAATATTTTCTCAAAGATTACCTTGGGCATAATGTTGACACTAGCACCGAAATTGCAGATAGCCTCTGGAAAGTTGTGACATCCTATAGCGATAGGAATGACAGGCCTTCCAAGGTCTCCCATCTTCTTAGGTAGAGAGTGGTCAATCCACTGTACATCTGCAGGCTCAATATGATATTGGGTTGCATTGTGAATATCAACAAGGTTAGCAGTTTCTAAATCTTCCGGTTGGCCTGGAATCTTACCTTTCTCAAATGGAGGAACAGCAGCAGCTAACTGAACTAATTATGATTCTAACATTTTATTAAAGCTGTGCTGATTCTTTATAGCAGAAGCAAAGGTGTCCATTCTAGTATTTATGTTTTCTAGTGCTTTATCATTTGAAGCTATCTTTCTAGACATTTGATCTAACAATTTAGACTGACCAGCAACTAAATCTCTTAAAGGTGGAAGATTGTAATTATTAAAATTATTATTACCTTGGTTGTTACCTTGGTAATTACCTTGTCGGTCGAGGTTGCTGATTCTATTCTTGGTTTTGTTGAGGACGATAGTAGGTGTTTTTATTGATGAAGTTCACATCCTCTTACAAAGGTAGGGTAGGCGATAGCCGAATGCCCATAGTCTCCACATTCTTCACATGTCATATGGGAATCATTTATGTGCATGACTTCCTTCTTTTCTATATCGAGCTTCTTCATAATAAGGTCTAGCTTGGAAGTGACCTTGTCAGTTTCCTTGAGATGATGGATTCCTCCTTCTTGCGGGGTTGAGTACGTTGTTCATTACTGCTTGAATTTGAGGCCATCTTCTTAGCAAGTGCTTTAGCATCTGAGAGCTTAAGTGATAGGAAAGCTTCTCCAGCTGCAGCATCAATAGATTCACGAGTGCTAGAGACAAGCCCATGATAGAAAGTTTGCGTTAATAGCCACTCCTCTATTCCATGATGAGGACAGGTCTTCTATGTAGTTACGGAATCTTTCCGATGCTTGATGAATGATTCGTCATGTTGTTTGTTGAAAACTTGCAATTTTCCCACGCAGAGCATTCATCTTGGCGGTAGGAAAGAATTTTGCCAGGAAAGCGGTTGAGCACAGGTCCCATGTAGTGTTCTTGTCTTTGTTGATATAGAACCATTGCTTAGCTTTCCCCAATAATGAGAACGGGAAAAGGCGGAGTAAAATAGCATCCCTTGGTACTCCTCTGATCGTGAAGGTGCTGTAGATTTCTAGAAAGTGTTGTAGGTGTGCACTTGCATCTTCATGAGCTTTTCCACAGAATTGGCTGGCTTGAACCATGGTGATGAGGGCAGGCTTGAGCTCGAATCCATTTTCCCGGTGTTGACCGGCTTTGTCCAAATCCGGATGTTTGTTGTTGTTGGGCGTAGAACTCACGCAGTGTCTTCTCGACCATGTCTTCAAACACAGGAGCTAGGTTTTCTCCTAATTGCTCTTCTGTTTGTTTTTCTACTTGTTCTTCAAATTCTTCTTCCAGTGTTAGAGCTGGCTCCTCCGAAGAGCTAGCTTGAGCAAAGCAATGGGTGTTCTCGATGGTGACTCAAATTTGTCCCTTGCTTCTACAAACTTTTTCTCTCTAAGGAGTTTCTCCGGATCGTCGGTGAAGTTCTTTGGAAGAGAAAAAAACCATTCATTCATCACCCTACATAAGATAAGCAAATGATAAAAAAGAAGGGTGTACTTGTTTGAGTTAGAGATCGATTGGTAATATGACTTTATCCATTTTGTATATATGGTATCAATATTTCCTAAGTTTATTGTGCCTTCCCCGGCAACGGCGCCAAAAATGCTTGTTGACACTTTTAACATCGCTACTTAGAAATAGAGATAAGACCTATCCCCAGTAACGGCGCCAAAAATGCGTGGTATTAAATTAACTTATCATTAGCAACTAGCCACTTATTTATCACTAGTATTCCTAAGCATGAATTAAGTTGTCATCCCTAATTATAATGCTAAGGAATAAATATAGTTTTACATGTATTATTCAATATGGCCAGGCAGAAATATGAATATAAACTAAAATAGATTCTGCAAGCGGACAGATAATTATACCATTGTAGCATTTTACCTAGGGAGTTCTACCAGGTTGTCGATTTATATTTATACCACTGGGAAAGCTTGTTATAAACTCTATCTATTATATTGATAAGAAAGTATATACAATGAATAAGTGATATTACCAATGTCATCTACTCTACTCATAACAGGCAGAGGTCACAAGATAAATATAGATAAATACGGGTGATAGCATAATCAAGTATCATAATTATATTGATAATCATCAAAGCTCTTCCTAGTCATAATCATAGTTAGCCAATGGATAAACTAAGGAGATAACTGTCTAAGGTAATTCTATAACTACATCAATGAATAACTCTAATTAGGCAACTACATCTAGTAATCATCGTTAAGCTAACCCTACATCATGATCACATGTAAAGGGGCATCAACTCGGGAGGATGTGAAACAGAGTCATTATCCAACTTCGCGACCGTGCCCTGCTGTCCTACATACGGAGGATGGACTACAGAGGAACTAACATAGCTGTCACCTACGCGGACTACCACACGTCCCGGCATGTCAGGGTGCACTCGTAGATAAACAAGATATCTAGACACCACGTCTACATATTGTCCATCATCTACCCATTGTACACTTGGATAAACGCTATACGAGCAATTACATGAATTCAATAAGATCGAACCAACTAAACTAGACATATAATCAAAGTAGACAATGACTATTGCAATTAAGAACATATGAACTATTAAGAATAATGTCTCCCTAATTAGAACAATGAATACAATAAGAGAGAAAGAACTAGAACTATACCGAACACTTGCGCTCCCGCATGCACGGGGGGCTCCATATCCCGATGAAGAACTAGACCTCCTCTACTTCTAATCTAACTAACTAGAACTATGAACTAGAAGGCTCTTGATGAACTAGAAGGCTTCTTGATGCTTGATGGCTTGAGGCCTTGATGAATAATGAATTGGCTCTCTCCAGGGGGGTCTGCCCATATATTTATAGTCCGGTGGGATGAACGTGCGCCGCAGGATCAAACCGACTTAACCAAGGGCCGAGATGCATCAAGAGAGGCAGTGGAGGAAGACTCCAGAAGGCGGCGGCCAACCCTAACCCTAGGGGGCCTCCCGGCGTGGCAGTGGGGCCTGCCGGCCGCACATATGGGCCCATCGGGGTCCCGTTGCTTCGGGTGTCTTCTAGATCCTTCCCATGTCCCGATGTTGATCTTTTCCGTGGCAGATAAGTTTCGTGATTAATTTTCACTCTAATCCCTCTTTTAAGCTTTTCTAGAAAAGTCCCTAGAAAATATGAAATATGCAAAACTCATGGGAAATTGTCAGTTAAAACCCTAGTGTCGGGGCCAAACTACCGGCCTGTTAAGCCCCCGGCTAAATGAAGGATAGGCAAGCCTTAAGCAGCCCAGACCGCCCACGAAAGCCGGACCAAGCGGGCCAACGCTCCAAGAGCCCACTAGAAGGCATGCGGCAGAAGCCCACAGGCGGATCGCGCCGAGCGCAGGGCGCGACCCCCAGTGGTGCACGGCCCCTCGACCCCCCGGCGCTCGACTTCGCCACGACCTTTGCGAGGCCTCGGGTACTCCCGGGGCGTGACCCGGGAGGCCGCGGCTCGCCACGACCCCGCGCTAGCGTCTTCACGAAGAAGCCGCTCGGGGCTTGCACCCTACGACTAAGCCACGACCCGTGACTCGCACAACCGGTCAAGGCCGCGACCGCTCTGTCTGCGCCCCACGCAGGGCATGGGCGAGCGGCGCTTTGACTACACTGTGCCTCCACATAGGGCATGGACGCGGGAATCAACGGCACTGTTCGCCAGAGCAGGGCGTGGCCTCGCCCTTGACCGCACTGTTAGTCAAGGGCAGGGCGTGGCTCGGCGTCTAATCACCCTGCAAACTGATAGTCCGGACGACCTGACCGCCACGACCCGTCCCCAAACCGTACGACAGCATTAACTCCGGGATAATACTCCAAACGCTCTAATCAACTGTTCAGCCTCTCCGTCCACCGTTAAGGCATGGGCAGACACTCCGGCGACGCGACCTCACCAGCGACCAACGCGTGCGGCGCAAGAAAGAAGGACGTCCGACCCCAGGAAGGCAGACGCGCCACTCCACCACTGTCCTTTTTTCTTTTTCTACACGACACGCCCATATCTTCTTCATGTAAGGCCGTCCCCTCCCTTCATCTATAAAAGGGAGGACGAGCCATTTCACAAGACAAGTTCGAATCACACAGCAAAAACCACCGTTCGCATACCACTCACATGCCACGATATTGGCACCACGCTCAATTAGAGACTTAGGAGACCCTCCCTCTCTCGAACCGGTTGTAACCCCTACAACGAACCGCCGCTAAGTAACACGATCCTTTCGAACTAGATGTAGGGCCTCACGCCTGAACCAGTATACTTCCCGTGTCCTCTTAGCGAACCATCCGGGCATAAACGCGCATCTATAAATTCACTAGTTGGTGCTTCCACGAAACACCGACAGTTGGCGCGCCCGGTAGGGGCCTTGCGCGTTTCGTCTCCAAACCAAGGCTCCGGATAGGAAGCCACGCTGTTCGCTGGGCCCCCGGAGCGTTCGTACGCTTCGGGCGCCTAGACTTCGTCGTCACTGAGGAGGGGACGCTCCGGAAGGCTTCGACCCGTCCACCCTCCCCTGACGTTCGCGCTACCACAGAGGCCCTCGAAGGCCTCCGTCTGACTCCGTCCGGGGGGCGAATCTCGGACGGCGAACCTGCTGTCCCGAAAAGGGACAGGCGAACCTTTTTCCGCCGCATTGCAGAAATGACGGCACGCCATCACGGGCCAAGACAGCTCACAGCCACTGGCGCCGCCGGGATTCGCTTTCGGCCTCCGCAACGCCGCTGCAATCTTTGGCAGCCAGACCCCGGAGACACTGGAGGCAGTGCGCCATGGGGTCGAGTTCGTCGGGATGACCGAATGCGACTCGGTCCTGGACATTCTATCGTCCGGGGAATCCAGCGAGGAGTCGGACTCAGACTCCGCTGGAGGGAGCACCCATCCCTCTCGCGAATGTTATATGGCCGATGTCGAGGAGGAGCCTGAGGAGCAGGAACCCACGATCCAGGAGGTCACCTCTCAGGCCACCCCGCCACACGACCACCAAGGTCAAGAGGGGGTGGAACAGCCACAGGGGCAGAGCCGCGACCACGTCGGAGGCGACCCCGCCGACCTCACGCCACCCCGGAAGGCGACCCGTCGTATGCCGGGCACGAGCCTAGCGAGAGGAACGAGCGAATACTACCGCCCGCCAAACCCACGCTGCGAGGGCACGCCGCCGCTGGACTGGTCGAGAACGCGCGGGCTCGTGCCCGCGACGTCCATCGCCGTATCCCGGAGAATGCGGGCCACACGCCTTTCTTCCCCCGAGCAAGCCAGAACATCGCAGCGGCCGCGACGTTGCTGCAACGGCTCCCGGAGCCCACCACCCCGGAGGAGCGAAGGGTCCAGCGGGACATCCGAGAGCTGCTCAACCGTGCGGCGCAGCAGCAGGTGGAAAGCTCGATGACGCGGCGGCGCGAGCCAACCTCAAGCCGCCAAGCGTCATCACATCCCGAGCAGGAGCATCGTCGGCCCGAAGCTCCGATGTACCTCCCGCACGGGGCGCCTGGTCCGACCCACGGCGCCGAGCCACCCTCGGCCCGCAGCGGAACGAGAGGGAACGAACGCTTCGGTCGCGCGGGACTACAACCCGCGACGTGGCGGGCGTCGACCCGGCACGATCAAGCATAAGCCCGAGCGAGCCACGGCGCCGGGACCGCAACTTTGGAGGCGTCCTTCCGCCCGCCAACATCACCAAGTATTCGCGTGGAGGCCTTCGGATATGCCGGGGGTTTCGAGGGATGTCGCCGAGCACGCCTTATGGATCATGGCCGGCTCCAAGCCGGTGCGGCTCCAAGCCGCAACGTCCTCAACGCGTCGGTTCCTCAGCGTTATCGCGCGCCCACCAACATCACCAAGTATTCCGAGGAGACGAACCCCGGGATCTGGCTGGAGGACTATCGTCTGGCCTGTCTGGCTAGAGGAGCGGACAGCGAAGCCTTCATCATTCGAAACATCCCGCTCTACCTCGCCGACACGACGCGGGCTTGGCTCGAACACCTCCCCCCCGCCTCGATCAACTCATGGGGGGATCTCAAGGAAATATTCGTCGGGCATTTCCAGGGGACCTACACTCGACCAGGGAACCCTTGGGACCTGCGCAGCTGTACGCAGGAACCCAGCGAGTCCCTCAGAGACTACATCAAGCGGTTCTCTCGGCAGTGCACTGAGCTCTCCCACGTGGCGGACGCGGACGTCATCAGCGCCTTCCTCTTAGGAACCACCAACAAGAATTTGGTGCATGAGCTAGGGAGAAACCAACCACGTTCCACGAAGGAACTACTCGACATCGCCACCAGCTTCGCTTCCAGGGAGGACGCGGTCGGGGCAATCTTCGATCGCCCGAAGGGGAAGGGCAAGCGGGAGGAGGGAACCAACGAAGGCCCCTCTAACCGTACCTTGAAGAAGAAGAAGAAGGGGAAGCAACGGCGAGAGACGGAGTTCGTCGCCGCCACCGAACTAAAGGGCAAGAAGGCCACCACCAAAGAAGCTCCGAACTTCTTCGAGAAGAAGCTCAATGAGCCCTGCACCAACCACGCCTACAAGGTCGACCACCTCCTCAAGGATTGTAGAACCATGAAAAAGTTCCTCCTCGAAGAAGCCAAGAAAGCGGAGAAGAAGAAAAAGCAGCCCGACCCCCCAACGGATAACGTTGGAGGGGAAGAGCAGGCCGGCGACGAGGTCTTTCCGGCTAACTACGATTGCCTCATGATCTTCGGGGGACCAGAGAGTTACGCGTCGAAGAGGGCCCAGAAGCTCGAGCGGCGCGAGGTCTACCACGCCGAACCGGTGATGCCCACCTTCCGCCGGTGGGCCAACACCCCCATCACCTCCGACCGCTCCGACCATCTCGACTTCATGCCACGACCCGGCCGTTACCCCCTCATCGTCAGCCCCATCGTCGCCAACAAGCGCCTCTCGAAGGTCCTCATGGACGGTGGCAGCGGCCTGAACATCCTCTACGTCGACACCTTCGACGCGATGGGGATCAGCCGTTCCCGGATACGTCCTGACGGGCCCCATTCCACGGTGTCGCCCCCGGGAAACAGGCGCAACCGTTGGGACAGATTGACCTGCCGGTAACGTTCGGCACACCGCTCAACTTTCGGAAGGAGACCCTCACCTTCGCGGTGCTGGGCCGACCACGTTACGCAAAGTTCATGGCCATTCCGAACTACACCTACCTCAAGTTGAAAATACCAGGCCCAAAGGGGGGTGATCATGGTTGGCTCGTCAGTACAGCAATCTTACGAGTGCGAGATGCAGAGCTGCGACCTAGCCGATACCATCATCAACTCGGAGGAACTCCACCTCCTCCATAGCTTGGTGGAAGAAGACGACCTCCCCGACGCCAAGAGGCCCACCGGGGCCAACTTCAAGCCGGACAAGGACACCAAGCAGGTGCCCCTCAACCCCGGCAGCTCCGACGGGAAGACGGTGTGCATCAGCACGTCCCTCTCCCCTAAATAGGAAAGCGCGCTCGTCGACTTCCTCCACGCGAATCAGCAAATATTCGCGTGGAGGCCTTCGGATATGCCGGGGGTTTCGAGGGATGTCGCCGAGCACGCCTTATGGATCAAGGCCGGCTCCAAGCCGGTGAGGCAGCGGCTGCGGCGCTTCGACGACGTGAGGCGTAGGGTCATCGGCGAGGAGCTCAAGAAGCTCTTGGTGGCTGGATTCATCAAGGAGGTGCACCATCCCAAGTGGCTAGCGAACCCCGTTCTTGTAAAAAAGAAGAATGATAACTGGAGAATGTGTGTCGATTACACCGGTCTTAATAAAGCGTGTCCAAAGGATCCGTACCCCTTGCCGCGTATTGACCAAATAGTCGATTCGACCTCCGGGTGCGAAACCCTTTCCTTTCTTGACGCCTACTCGGGTTACCACCAAATCCCAATGAAAGAATCCGACCAAGAGGCAACCTCGTTCATCACGCCATTCGGGTCGTACTGCTATACGTCCATGCCGTTCGGACTGAAGAATGCGGGCGCCACCTTTCAGCACTGCATGGCTAGCTGTTTCGGCAAATCCATCGGCAAAGTCGTCGAAGTCCACGTAGACGATATCGTCGTAAAATCTAGACAAACCGATCAGCATGTTGCCGACCTGGAGATAGCATTCTGGAAAATGATCAAGAAGGGTATTAAGCTGAACCCCGAGAAGTGCGTCTTTGGGGTCCCACGAGGGATGCTCCTGGGTTTCATCATTTCTCAGCGCGGCATCGAGGCTAATCCCGACAAGATCAAGGCCATCACTAGGCTAGGGTCAATACAAAACATAAAGGGGGTGCAGCATGTCATGGGGTGCCCGGCGGCCCTCAGCCGCTTCATCTCGCGCCTCGGCGAACGAGGCTTGCCCCTCGATAGACTCCTAAAAAGTCCGACGGTTTCAAATCGACACCCGAGGCTCAAGAGGCCCTCGACGGGCTGAAGCGTCTCCTCTCTAATCCACCCGTCCTGACCCCCCCGAACAAGGGGGAACTCCTCCTACTGTACCTAGCGGCCACGACCCAGGTGGTCAGTGCGGCCGTCGTGGTAGAAAGGGAAGAGGAGGGTCACGCCCTCAAGGTACAGAGGCCGGTGTACTTCATCAGCGAAGTCCTCTCCCCGGCCAAAACCCGTTACCCTCAAATTCAAAAACTTCTCTACACGGTGCTCATCGCTCGTAGGAAGCTCAGGCACTACTTCGACTCTCACAAAATCGCCGTCATTTCCTTCTTCCCACTGGGGGAAGTCATCCAGAGCCCCGAAGCGACAGGACGCATCGCGAAGTGGGCCCTGGAACTGATGGGACACGACATCACCTATCTACCACGCACTGCTATCAAATCCCAGGTACTGGCAGACTTCGTCGTGGAATGGACAGAGGTCCAGCTTCCCTCGGCCCCGGTGGCACAAGAATACTGGACGATGTACTTCGACGGCTCCTTGATGAAGAAAGGAGCGGGGGCTGGACTCGTCTTCGTCTCACCGCTCGGGGTACGAATGAGGTACGCCATCCGATTACATTTCCCAGCTTCTAACAACATGGCGGAATATGAAGCTTTGGTGAACGGTCTGCGAATCGCCACGGAGCTAGGAATCCGCCACCTAGAGATCTGGGGCGACTCGCAACTCGTCGTTAGACAGGTCATGAAGGAATCAAGCTGCAACGACCCCAAGATGGCCGCATCCTGATGAAATGCATCCCGACCTCCCAAGGGAGTGACCTCCTCAAAGAAATCCACGAAGGAATATGCGGTCACCACGCCGCGCCGAGGACGCTAGTAGGAAACGCCTACCGACAAGGTTTCTACCGGCCCATGGTGGTAATGGACGCAAAGGATCTGCGTGCGCACGTGCAAGGGGTGCCAATTCTACGCTAGCTGCAAACGCACTTGCCCGCCCAAGCACCTGCAGACCATCCCGATCACCTGGCCCTTCGCGGTCTGGGGACTCGACTTGGTCGGACCACTGAGAAGGTCACCCGAGGGACACACGCACGCGCTCGTTACGATCAACAAGTTTTCGAAATGGATCGAGGCGTGGCCCATAACAAGGGTCCGCTCCGAGGAGGCCGTGCACTTCTTCACTAACATCGTCTACCGATTCGGGGTGCCCAACTCGATCATCACTGACAACTGAACCCAGTTTACCGGAAAAAAGTTCCTCAACTTCTGTGACGAGTTTAACATCCGGGTCGACTGGGCAGCAGTAGCGCACCCCCGGACGAACGGACCGGTCGAGCGCGCGAACGGGATGATCCTGCAAGGGCTAAAACCTCGAATCTTCAACCGTCTCAACAAATTCAGAAGGTGGTGGGTCGAAGAACTCCCCTCGGTGCTATGGAGTCTGCGGACGACTCCCAGCTGAGCCACGGGTTACACCCCGTTCTTCATGGTCTACGGCGCCGAGGCCGTCCTCCCCACCGACCTCGAGTATGGGGCCCCAAGGGTGCGTGCCTACATTGAGCGGGGGAACACGGTCCACATGGAAGACGCGTTAGACCAAGTGGACGAAGCCCACGACATCGCTCTACTACATTCCGCAAAGTACCAGCAGACCCTCCGCTGGTACCACAGCCGACTCATCCGAGGACGCGCCTTCAACATCGGGGATCTCGTGTTGCGACTGCGACAGGATAGCAAAGACCGCCACAAGCTCGCGCCACCATGGGAAGGACCCTTCATCATACACCAGGTGCTCCGGCCGGGGACATACAAGCTCAAGAACCACAAGGGAGAAGTCCTCACCAACGCTTGGAACATAGAACAGCTACGTCGCTTTCCTTTGAAGCTTGTACATACTCGAACCATGTAAAAAGTTTCTGATTATCGAATAAAGAGCTGTTTACTGTTAAACCTTATCTTCTCTCTCAAAAGTGACACCTGACCCCACCCCTGGGGCCAGCTGTCACTCGGGGGCTGATATGAGTAGAAGTACACACCGCAAACGAAACAAAAAACTGCCTCTCAAATTTTTAATTCCTGCCTCAAGGGATAGACCACAAGCTAGGGACAAAACCCGCGGGATGCATTGGCAGGACAACCCACGCCCCGAGGCGGCACCGTCTACCAATCTCGAAACCAAAGGCAGCGATCCAGGGCTGCGGTCTCACCCCTATAGGCAAGGATTCGCACCACATTTTTTCGATAAAAAACCCGAAGAGAAGGGGCAACATGCCATATGGGTCGGACGCCGGGGATGGACAAGACAACCTACGTCTCAGCGACTATGGCCCGTCCCGAGCCAGCCCCCTCCCCGACCCTAGGCCGTGACCCCGTACTCTGGAAAAGACAAACAAAACCAAGTCCACCGACCGAACAAGGCGCTAAAAGTAGTGTTTCCCGCACAAATATCCCGACGCGATGGTCGAACCTCAGCACAAACTAATCAACCTCTCTGTGGCAGGACACCTCCGGCTATGCGGTCAGCCAAAGCCCGTGACTGCGGCTCCACCCACGCCTCAATGCCCTCCAGCTCGCTCTCGGACCAACCGCCGGCGTATCCACCGCACAGGACATCAAGCATCACGTTCTCTTCGAACTGGGAGTAGACGACGGCGAACGAACGATTGACCCCAGCACGGAAGGCCTCCACCTCAAGCTCGTGCACTCGGTCGGTCACCCGGGCCACGCGGGCCACTAACCCCTCGGTGCCCGGGGGCTGCCCGGCGCCAAGCTGGCTGCAGACAATCTCCGCAACCCCGGCCAGGTGGTCACGCTCAATCAGGGCCACCTCAAAGTTCGTCTTCATCCCGGCGGGCAGCTTTTCAAGCTCTGCAGATACGGCGATGACAGGTGTTAAGGGCAACCCGACAAGAAGGTACGAATTCCGCCCCAAATGCAAATAACTAACCTTCAACCCTGGACTTCAGCACATTCATCTCATCCGCTGCGGCGGCCGACCTCGCCCTCGAGGGCCCCGGGCCTTAGCCCTCACCGGCCACCTCCACGGCCAGCCCCGCCCGAATGCGTGGCGGCCTCCGCTGCGTTTGCTTGGCCCTTCGACCTCGGCTGTAGGGCCTTGACTGCCGGTCCAACGCAGCCTTTTCTTCCCTGGGCCGTGTCTCGCTCCTTCAAAGAACACGCCTCCCGCACAAAGAGGGGCTCCCTTCTCTCCCGCCCGGCTCCTTCGCCCCCTCTTCCGTCTCCTGGATCTTCTTGGCCAGCTCGCCCGCAGGTCTTCTCGGCCCGAAGAGGGCGCGACTTTCGGCCTCGTCCACTCGAGGCCGGCTCGAGCTCGCCCCAGCAGAACGGCGACTCCCACGGCGACCGTTGGTGATGGAGAAAGTAGGACTTCTCGAGAGACCTCACCATCACCGACTAACGGGGACAACCACCGGGGCGCCCGGCGTGAGAAACAGCTCGAGAATTTGCAAAAAGAACTGCGTCACGGCCAAAACTCGGACTTACCTCAAACAATGCTTCCGCGAGCTTGAGGCGCAACGACCCCTCGCTAACCAAGGACCCGGCCTGCTGAAGCAGCTCCCTGATCCGGCCTAGATGGGACCCCAGATCCAGATAGTCCTTCTCCTCCCCGGGGTCATCAAGCACGAAGGACCTCGCCTCCCACGCTGCCGAAAACTCGGTCCAAGGCTGCCTAGTCGCGAGGCGGACCGGGCGCACGTCGCGACCACCCGACGACGGCGCCTCCCGACCAGGCACTGAAGTCGAGATGGGCGGTTCCTGAGCGGGCATGGTCGAGGAGGAAGGGCCAGTTGTGCCTGGGACCACGGCCCCCGCACTCCCTCCGTCCTTCGCCACGTCACCGTCACCAACCTCACGGGCGGGCGCCGCCGCCCGGAGTGTCCTCCCCGTCCGGAGTCGAATCCGACGGGGCCTTGCCTAGGTGCGGCGGCCTCGCTCCCCCGCTCCTCCCGACACCGGTGCCCCACCCCTGACGCTAGGGTCTTCCCGGCACCCGCTTGGTACCGTCGCGCTCACCCATATGCAAACAAGATAATAAAGTCAAACGATGCGCCTTAAAGGTATGGCGAACGAGCCACCGGTCGACCCCGCCAAGGGCCCACCTGGGAATCCGAGGACGCCGGGGGCCGGAGCCCCCACCATGTTCAGGTCGCGCCGACCGCGGGTGTTTCCGCGACTCACGCCCCCCGGAGGCAGCAGGCGAAGAAGGCTCTTCCCTTCGGGGCGATGTGCTCGAAGACGTGCGGGCCGCGCTGGACGAGTCACCCGAGCCCGCCTGCGTCGTGATGTCAGGCGGGGAACCTGGCGACGTGGTTAGCACAGGAGGCATCGGCGTTCCCTCGGCTTGTGCGGTCGCAGTGATCTCGGGACCACCTCCGGAGGGGGCGGCCAATGACCCGGCGACGTCACCCGAGGTCCGAGGCGCTGAAGTCGAAGGGGGCGCGGAACCGCCCGCCCTTCGGGCTCGGGGGTTCCTCCCCCCGGCGTCCCAGCGAGGAGGCCGAGCCCTCCCCGAAGAAGACGTCGAAACCTTCGCATACAAAGAGGGGCGGATGGTAAGAGAATAGGCAACCGAAAGGAATCAAGGCCAAGATCCTTACCCTCGTCTTCATCGTCATCATCCTCCTTGGTGGTATCGATGTCGAAACCCCGAGCGCGCTTCTCCTCCCGCGCCTGGTGTTTGTCCTTTTTCGCCTTGTCGTCCAACTTCCTCTTGCGCTGGCGCTCATTCTCCGCCTGGTTGGCCGCCCGCTGCGGATGAACCTTCGGCAAGGGCACCCCGCGACCCGTCAACACGAGGTAGGAGGGCTGCGGAGAGGAAAGGCGAAGTCAGTATACAAGGAAAAAGGACACCAATGGAACAGGGAGGGGGCGGAACTTACGAACTCCACGAATCCCTCCTCCGGTCTCATCGGGGGGCACCCCTCCACCGGGAAGGTCCACCTAACCCGGTCGTTCGCCGGGCCCACCGCCGGCTCCAACGCCCTGTTGAGCCGCCGAGCGACTTCCGCGTCAGACGGCGTATCCACGGGCAAAGTGGTCCCCTCGGCCGTAACGCCCGGGCTCACCTCGAACAGGCGAAGCGCCCGCTTCATGAGAGGCGCCACCCGCCTCTTGTGGTAAGCCCCGATCAGCCTAGGGCCATTAAGCCCCCTCTCGCGGAGGAGGACAATGGAGGCTAAGTGATCCTGAAGCTTCTTCTTCTTCGCCGTCAGGACGCCCCATTCGCCCCAACGCTTCGGCTGAGCGGTGGGCAAATCCATCGTGAACGTCGGAAGGGGAGGGTCAGATTTCCGCAGATAGAACCACTTGATGTGCCAGCCACTGTTGGAGGAAACCATCTTCATGGGAATGTAATCCCTCGCCCTGTTCCCACGAAGATGAATGCTGGCGCACCCAATCTGCCACGTTTTTGACTCACCCTGCGCCCGCCGTTTCAGCAGATCGACCGTAAAGAAATACCTCCAGAGCTTGAAGTGGGGATCGATCCCCAGATAGCCTTCACACAACGCGATAAACGACGCGATGTGCTGAATCCCATTAGGATTCAGACAGTGCAGGGGGATCTAGTAGAACTCGAGGAGTGCGGTGAAGAATGGGTGAGCCGGAATCGCAAACCCCCGTTCGTGGAACGCCAGAAATGAGACCACAACCCCGCCCCCGGGGCCGGGACCTCCTCGGCCCCCGGGCGCATCCAGTCATCCTCGCGGAGGAGGCCACGCTGGATGAGCCCATCAATCCCAGCTGTCGAGATCGCCGACGAGGACCAGTTGGCCATGGCTATAGATCTAGACTCACAGTGACGGCCTCCTCCAATAGGATGGCAGAAGGCAGACAGGGGGCAGCAATAACTGTGCGAGATGCGCAAGCCGTCTTTTTTTCCTATTTGTAGGGAAGTTTGGGACTGACGGACCCCATAGGCCCCCCACGACCGTGGTGCCAGAGGGTAGCGCAACACGCAACCTCAACGAAACCTCTTCCAGCCCACCTACCACACTAACTCGGGCGCAGGGCTCGAAACCATACCCTTGCAGTTACACCTCCCCCAGATAAGTCCGGGCGCGGGCTCCGAGGCCCGTCGAGACCGACGCGTCCCATCGGCCGCCCGACGGTTCAGAGGCGCACTATTGCAGGCAGGGTGGAGCAAACCGCCCAGTAATGCACTGAAACCGATGCCACTACCCCGAAGGTACACCCGGTCTCCGAGGACGTGGCCCACGTCCCCAGAGACTCGGGGGGCTACACCCGGCCAGTGCCTGCGCGCACCCACCGGAGAAATCGCCATGACCCTTAAAAGTCTTCAAGCCCCCCGGTGTGGGGCCCACACCTGCAAGGACTCTGGGGCTCTTGTCGGGGACAAACTACCGGCCTGTTAAGCCCGGCTAAATGAAGGATAGGCAAGCCTTAAGCAGCCCCAGACCGGCCTTAATAAAGCCGGACCCGGGGGCCAACGCTCCAAGAGCCCACTAGAAGGCAGCGGCAGAAGCCCATGGGCGGACCAAGCCGAGCGCGCGACCCCCAGGGCACACGGCCCCTCGACCCCAGGCGCCCGACTTCGCCACGACCCCCCGCAAGGCCTAGGGGACTCCCCGGGCGCGACCCTGAGGCCGCGGCTCGCGACGACCCCGCGCTAGTTGTCTTCACGAAGAAGCCGCCTCGGGGCTTGCACCCCACGACTAAGCCACGACCCTGTGACTCGCACAACCGGTCAAGGCCGCGACCGCTCTATCTGCGCCCAGCGGGTATGGGCGGCGGCGCTTTGACTACTTGTGCCTCCACGCGAGGCATGGGCGCGAAATCGGCGGCACCGTTAGCCCCGAGCGGGCGTGGCCTCGCCCTTGACTGCTTGTTGTTAGTCAAGGGCGAGGCGAGGGCTTTCGGCGTCTAATCACCCTGCAAAGCCCGACAGTCCGGACGACCTGACCACCACGACCCGTCCCCAAACTATACGACATCATTAACTCCGGGATAATACTCCAAACGCTCTAATCAACTGTTCAGCCTCTCCGTCCACTGTTAAGGCATGGGCAGACACTCCGGCGACGTGACCTTACCGGCGACCAACGCGTGCGGCGCAAGAAAGAAGGACGTCCGACCCTAGGAAGGCAGACGTGCCACTCCACCACTGTCCTTTTTTCTTTTTCTACACGACACGCCCATATCTTCTTCATGTAAGGCCGTCCTCTCCCTTCATCTATAAAAGGGAGGACGAGCCATTTCACAAGACAAGTTCGAATCACACAGCAAAAACCACCGTTTGCATACCACTCACACGCCACGATATTGGCACCACGCTCAATCAGAGACTTGGGAGACCCTCCCTCTCTCGAACCGGTTGTAACCCCTACTACGAACCGCCGCTAAGTAACATGATCCTTTCGAACTGGACGTAGGGCCTCACGCCTGAACCAGTATACTTCCCGTGTCCTCTTAGCGAACCATCCGGGCATAAACGCGCATCTATAAATTCACTAGTTGGTGCTTTCACGAAACACCGACACCTAGACTAGTGTGTATTCATGTATCCTCCTGTGTCTAAAGTTCTAATAAATATTGACCTTATCCACCGTCAACAACGGCAATCTCATTATGATGACCACGCGGTAAGTCATACTCACTTGGCACACCATGTCTATGATAGGTAGCTCGACTACAGCCTCTATTATAGCAAGTTCAACACCATACAA
Organism: Chrysopogon serrulatus; assembly: GCA_015844335.1. Taxonomy (NCBI): domain Eukaryota; kingdom Viridiplantae; phylum Streptophyta; class Magnoliopsida; order Poales; family Poaceae; genus Chrysopogon; species Chrysopogon serrulatus. The sequence continues at coordinate 149,720 of JADLZL010005110.1, read as the reverse complement.
CACACCAACAATGGAGCTCCTACCACAAGTTGATTTTGGCCTTCACAGCCTTAACAATCTCAATAACCAGACTGTCCGCTATAAGCCTCCCCTAGTTCTTGCTCGATCCAAATCAACTAGACTACTACCGAGCACCAGGCCACAACACCAACATGGTCACCACAGCAGAGCATTATCATCTATAATGGATGGTACTATGACATTCTAGTGACTTTCCCGCTGCTAAAGGATGTGCCGGAATTCTAGGAAGCAACAACTCTACAGCTCCTAGCAGTCATCCTTTTCATGGCAAGATACTCACCGATATCACCAAATCACATCAACTCTCCATCGGCAATGCTACTTAGGAGCCTATGGCTATAGGACACCGCTTTGCCAACCACTATCATCTTCATCGGCAACCTGGGCTGTCAACTATTCTACGTCACAAACACCCACAGTGGCTCTTGCAATAATACACTTCTTCACTCATCGAACACCTTCACTACTGGTCATCTTGGCTACAGAACCGACGATGTACCACCACTTCACGAAGTACATCCTCCTCAACATCGGCAACCATCTACATGACTTCGCCTCTATGCCAAGAACTGTACCACAGCTCGACATCGACACCATCACAGGAGGCGGTGGATCCTCAAACTCCTACATCGACAAACTTAGCACAACTTTACCAGGAAGGATGCTTTCCAGCAATGGTGTCAAGAATCGGCTCCTACTTCGGCACGGGGACACACCGAGTAGAAAACAGGGGAGTTACGTCACGCCAAGACACGCATGGGCCCAAGGCCCATGCGGCTAGGGCGCCACCCGCACCGCCTCCTCCACCTTCGCTACTGCCACTATAGATTAGATTAGATTAGTTTGGGTTGCTTGGGGACTAAGTTGCCTAGAACTATAAATACAAGGGGATTTTGTATCTATTCAACCTTAAGCAAGTTTAGGGTTTAACCCATACCCTTCTAATACTCTCGGGTATCCAGTATAGTGAATTCCATAGCTCATAGTCCCTTTTAGATAGTGCAACACTCTCTCAAGAGCACACCAGTGATCATCTCCTAAATTTGAAACAAACTGGCTAAGTTTGCTCACAGCAAACGAGATATCAGACCTCATTGCACTAGCTAAGTACATGAGCGAACCAATAATTTGATTGCTCATATGCATTTTTAAATTTTTCTTCAACACACTTGGGTCATAAGGTGGAGTAGGCTTCTGTTGACGATAGATAACATCTATTTTTAGCCGTTGCTGGTATTTCTTATGCACAATTAAAATATGAAGAATTCCGCAAGCGCACAAAAAACCATTGTAGCATTTTACCGGGAGTATTCCAGGTATCGTTATTTATATTTTACCACTGGAAAACAATGGATAAAGACATTTGATAATTCACCATCATGTATCTACTAACTAATATACCAACTAGACTAAAGTAGAGGTAAATGATAAATGATAGGAATTATGTTTATATGACACACACAGGAGAATTCTATGATAAAAGAGTAGATAGCTAAAGTGAGAGGACAACGGGAGAGCTCAAGGTTCCTAAATACTTCTCTATTACTAGGGTTCTATAATAACTGATTCATGGTAGATAAAGCAATCACACAATAACACTTTGGAGCAGTAGTACCTTTCTAACTCTCGAATAAGACTGGGAAGAAGGTAGTCGGGGAAGGCTGCCAAAAGCTCTACGAAACACCAACTCCGACGTGGTGGAATACGAAGGCCTAACAGAGCTGTCACCTCTGGGGCTACCACAACTAACCATAAGAATTGGACGCAACCTCAGGTAACCTATAGCCTAGACTCCATGTCTACACTATCGATTACTACCCTAGTCACAGCTAATAACTAGAGCACCTAATACAGGCGGAGATCCTATGCTAAAGTATAACAACTATACTAGCCAATCAAATGTAATGCATAAAAGTAAATAGAGAAGATAAAATATATTAAATCATAAGTCTTACAAGAATAGATACAAATACCAGAACTCTGGCGACTCCTCGAAGACTCCTCCAGAACCCGGGCGTAGCTCCGCTCTCCCTAACTCTCAACTAGAACTAATCTACTACATTGGAAAGTCTAGCCCTAATTCTCTAGAGGTGAGAGGTCATCCTTTCGAGGGACGCTTCTACATCTCCATAATGATGTGGTGCCCTCAGAGAGGGGCTCTGCCTCTTTATTTATAGCCCGGTGGGATGAACGTGCGCCGTAGAATCAAACCGACTTAACCAAGGGCTAAGATGACTCCTCATAGGCGGTGGAGGGAGACTCTAGAAGATGGCAGTGGAAACCCTAGGGGTGGGGCCGTCCGGCCCCATGGGTGCGCCGGCCGACACCCAATTGTGGCGATTCGGGCCCATCTTTGTCGTGGTGTCTTCTTGGGCCTCCTGTAGTCCAATGGTACTTGTGTTGCAGCAGATTTTGATTCTGAACTCCGAATATAGCAAATGATAGGTCCGTTTCGATCGTCTCGATGAGCCTATCGTAATGGTACAGTCCAATTCCTTATTTGAGATACTTTTATTTGATGAAAAATTGGATATACCTGTAAAACAATCGAGAACAACACAACTCGTGGAACTTGTTAGAATCAAACCCTACAACTATGCTTTATGTTTCATTTCATATTAATTCATGCAATAATTGATGGTATAAAATAGGCATTAAGGACCGTCAATAAGTTCCCCCAAGCTTACCCTTTGCCAGTCCCTGAGCAAAGCCTAATTACTAATAAACTTGGATCAGGAGTTACTACAATGCTTTCACTCCTCAAAAGTACACATGCCTTCAAACAGAAATTCTCCTCTGGATTAGACAAAACTGCTCTAACTTTAAACTTACTTATTTTACCTGTAGCTATGGAGCTTTTTAACTTTCACATGGGTCTTGAGCAATTGAAAGATAGAATAATCAAGTCAAGCACTATGTCTCAAATTCTTTACTCAACCAATATTCTGGAGCTTTTACAAGTTTTCAAAATAAAACTCAGAGCTTAACTGTATGACACCCACAAGTCTCATATATATGGTATTTATGGATCTCATAGTGGCATTAATGATGTTATGCCTTCCTACAGCTAAGGATTATAGTGGAGTTCATAGGAGTGGCATTAAAACAAGGATGAGCATACTTGCAGTGCATATATTGTAAAGTCAAACAATGGATCCAAAGAAAGTCAAATCATACAATCAAACCAAGATGTGCATGTGTGTGGAATATTGTGGATAGGTCAATATATGGTGGCTAAACCTAATTCTACATTTGCTCTTTAGAAATAAATCTCTCTCTTAAACTTAGAACTTTTCGTGGGAAAACATGGGCTATCTTTATTCTTTCATTTTTTCTCTTTTTTTCAGGGAGGCGAGCATCTACATACCCATTGTTTTAATTGCTTGGACACTTGTCCATTTTTTAACTCCCTCTTCTTTTCAATAACTTTCTTTTACATAACCACATGCATCCTTTGAATACAATATGATAATTGGAGAGATAGCAATAAGAACTTAGAGCATTTAATAAGGGTTGTCCTATGGGATATGTTTTTGGGTGTTCATTCCCAGTGTAGGAGAAAAAATATTTTTAAGGTGGATCTGGGTGAAAGTGAAAAATAGTTGCGCTTACCCCCAAAGTAGGAGTAATGCATATGTGAGTGGAGTGTGTATGTGATCTTGATTTTAAAAGCATGACAAGACTCTCATAAGGTATACAACAATGGTTGTCTGAACTCAATGCAAAGCAAGCAGCATGAATGAGCAAAGGTTTTCCTAATCTAAATGTATATCATATATGGCTTTGGTAGGAATTTAAACTTTGTCATACAAGAGCTCATGTAAGATTTTGAATTTAAAAAATAAATCTCTAGAACTTTAGTATCGCTAGAAATAAGATAAATAGTAGCTCAGACTCTCTTATATCATATCCATCAATTACCTAGACTTAGCTCAAGCATATACCTCCACAAGTTTCAAGTTCATAGTAAATTCTTATATCAAAGCAGTCATGTCCAAAACTCGAGATAACTTAAGGTTGAAAACTAGATACTTGAAAGGAATGACGGCAGAGCAACTATTCATCATCTCCAATACAAAATTTTATTGTTTCTCAGCTTTTTTATTTGACTTTTAACAACTAGATAGAACTGTAAACACACTATATGATCACACCTTAATAAATAGCTAGAGTATTTTTATTTGGTTTTGATTGTTATTCTTCTTTTTTATTTCTTTTAACTATAATATAGACTCTAATATTTTTGGTATTTTATGACTATAATATAGACTCGATAATCGCATAGGTATACTTACCTGATAACTAGGGGATGCTCTCCACCAAGCCGGATGTTGTCGTAGTTGAGCATTAAAGCCGAGTGGTCCTCATAGAGGAGCTCATACTTATAAGAGCAAGTGTTGCTAGGAATACTTCAATCTCATCACCCAAGAAGTTACTCTTCACATAGGGGTCACCGTGTGTGTCGAGAGATGTGCTTCGAGTGATGAAGATGAAGATTCCCGGGTGAGCTGGCTCTTGGAGTCATCCTGCAGAGAGCTCTCACAAAACACCAAAATTTGTAGAATAGTATTAGGATAAAAAGTTAATGATCAGCTATTTTAGACGATTGGGTGTTGTGGAGGTTTCAAAGTATTTTTATGATAACAGTATTGCAGCAGGATGCTCAATTAATATTTTTGGATTTTATGGGTTTATATGCAGAAAGTACAAATGCATGATATATATTTTTATTTTGTAGGCCACCACAAAGTGAGAACTCCTACAACTTTTTACACTACAAGGGGTTTCACATGGGGCTTAAAGTTTTTGAAGACGCATGAATGCAACCTAATGCATACCTATTTATTTTTGTCGTTTTTCTATGCAATACTAATGTAGAAAAGTAAATATGGTTAAGGAAAAATAAATCATGCAATGTAAGAAAGTAAATATGGATAACTACCGATGTTACCTCACGGCGAGGGTTCGATGTTTTGAGTCCTCCGAACTGGACTCCTCCTTATAGTGGTTTGTTGATCGAGTACTTCGGTTTGCTCTTAAAGATGAGGATTGAGGTGGTGTCTCCACTAGTGGCGCTTTCAATGGTGGTGCCACCTTCTTCTTTTCTTTTTGTTAGCATCTCGAAGCTAATCTTATGTGCATCATTGTTACTGGTTTAGAACTCCCACTTATAGATTTTAGGGAATCTCCTCACACTTTGTTTGAAGTGTGTCCTGCTCATAAAGGCAAGGTAGAGATCAAGTGCATGGGCTCTATTGATGGGAAAACACCAACAGAACCAGAAATTTATTCATTCTCTAACCTTAGGCACAATAAGATTGATGTCTTGTCATATTGTCCATTTATATCTTGGGTGAGAATATCAAAAGTATAAATATGGCATTTAAGCTTATAAGATAAAGGAGTGGAGTTGTTCATCTTTATAAGTTATCAAGATTAATATGATGACTATCATCTTCCAAAAATAAGATATATAATATTTGAGCTCATTGGGTTAAGATTAAGATTAAAAGAATGGTGCTATGATGTGTACTTCAAGATCAAGAGGAAATGATGACCACTTTCCTTTAAGATGTTACCTTTATTACTGGAGCATGATGACACCATGTGGTAGAAGGTAGATGAATTTCAATGGTCTTTTTCTTCCTTGCATCTTGAGTTGTTTATTAGCATCATATCTCATATGTTGTACTCCTTTCTCATTCTTCTAAACTTCTGCTTCTCTCATTATTTCTTCTCTGGAAGGGATTAGTAGACAACACATACCTGAAGGAATATACTATTTATTTAAAGTATGGATAATGTTTGACAAGGAGTTAAAGATTAACTTGTAGCTCTTTTTTTTAAATGATTGACCATTATTCAAATTTTTAAACAAGGTTAAGGCGAGGATATAACTTTGAAGAATACCTTTAACCTTGATTTGATTCTATGAAGTCTCCTAATATGATTTAAACATTTCTATAGAGGAGATGATAGTCTATGTATACAACCAAATTCTTATACAAATATGCTTTGATGTTATAATATTTAAGTAATATTCTGAAGCATACTTATAATAGAGTGAGGAAGTTCAAAAGACTAAAGATATTTATTCAAATAGAACCAAATATATGTAGGTGAACCAAAAGAGTATTTTATTTGTTTTAAATTTTAGAAAATTAAACATGACATAAGGTTAGGGTAACTAAGACAATTAGCAACATGGTATAAGATGTTGAATGTAATTTAAAGTTGCATGAGGCTTGAGTAAACATACCTTATGTCTTGCAAGGTGATTGGTTCATTATCATGGTGAAGTGTAGAAAGTGTTGAAGTGTTCTTTCATCCATTTCTTTCCATCTTAGTCCTTTCGATGCACTTGTTCTCCTTTCTTTTTGTTTCGAACCATGATCGACATTTATTCTTTCTTTTTAGCTCTTCCATGGAGAATGAGCTGTGTCTTTCTTTTGTGCAAAGTTATTGGACTTCATCACATGCCTTGATTTATCTCCGATGTGAGTTCATCTCTTGACTTGCCTGAATTGAATTTAGGAGTTTCCTGCAGGGGGTTAGTCCAACAAATAACCAATGTCTACACTAGTAGGTTCCAGTTCAATAACCAAACCAGACCCCATGTCTAATTTGACAAAGGTAGGCTACTTAACCTAAGCACCACGCTTAATTTAAAAGCCTATGAAAGTATGTACAGTACTTCCAAACCAAAGTATACTATAGCAAACAAAGGTAGCATAAGAGCACATAGAGATTTACTCTAATAGAGATGAAAGCATGATCACGCATGGTGAGAATGTTTTTTCTCTTTTTTATTTTTAAGTAGAGATGCAAGTGGCATATATATGTGCAAGAAACTAAACATGCTATGGATTTGATATGAGATGGAGTAGATGCATGGATTATTCAAATCAAATATGCAGTGGAATGCAACAAGGTAACCACCCATCAAATTTAAAATCTATGAGCAAGACTTTCTCACCTTTCTTAATCATACTTACCATGACTCACTATGGAATTTATGAGTTGTGTAGCGTCTTTTCTTTTGTCACATGTGATGAACTTTGAATTCATGTGATGACGACCTTTTCTCCAATCTACACATGGTTAGAGTAAATAATATATATATGTATACACAAACCTGTGAGATGGCAGGGCTCCATTGTTGATGGATCATGAATGTTTAGGCACCCTGGGTTCTTAAATATCTCCCTTGTCTTATTCTGGTGGAATTTAGCCAGAAGGTTGAAACGGTTGATATCCTGCTTATTCCACAACTCAACAAAATAGGGGTAATCCTACTAAAGCTAGTGGCAAACTAGATTAGCAGACATCAAGATCAATATCAAAATCTTTATGCCAATTGTTTCCCGGCAATGGCGCCAAAAATGCTTGTTGGTATTTCTTATGCACAATTAAAATATGAAGAATTCCGCAAGCGCATAGAAAACCATTGTAGCATTTTACCGGGAGTATTCTAGGTATCGTTATTTATATTTTACCACTGGAAAACAATGAATAAACACATTTAATAATTCACCATCATGTATCTACTAACTAATATACCAACTAGACTAAAGTAGAGGTAAATGATAAATGATAGGAATTATGTTTATATGACACACACAGGAGAATTCTATGATAAAAGAGTAGATAGCTAAAGTGAGAGGACAACGGGAGAGCTCAAGGTTCCTAAATACTTCTCTATTACTAGGGTTCAATAATAACTGATTCATGGTAGATAAAGCAATCACACAATAACACTTTGGAGCAGCAGTACCTTTCCAACTCTCGAATAAGACTGGGAAGAAGGTAGTCGGGGAAGGCTGCCAAAAGCTCTACGAAACACCAACTCCAACACGGTGGAATACGAAGGCCTAACAGAGTTGTCACCTCTGGGGCTACCACAACTAACCGTAAGAATTGGGCGCAACCTCAGGTAACCTATAGCCCAGACTCCATGTCTACACTATCGATTACTACCCTAGTCACGACTAATAACTAGAGCACCTAATACAAAGGAGATCCTATGCTAAAGTATAACAACTATACTAGCCAATCAAATGTAATGCATAAAAGTAAATAGAGAAGATAAAATATATTAAATCATAAGTCTTACAAGAATAGATACAAGTACCAGAACTCTGACGACTCCTCTAAAGACTCCTCTAGAACCCGGGCGTAGCTCCGCTCTCCCTAACTCTCAACTAGAACTAATCTACTACATTGGAAAGTCTAGCCCTAATTCTCTAGAGGTCAGAGGTCATCCTTTCGAGGGACGCCTCTACATCTCCATAATGATGTGGTGCCCTCAGGGAGGGGGTCTGCCTCTTTATTTATAGCCCGATGGGATGAACGTGCGTCGTAGGATCAAACCGACTTAACCAAGGGCTAAGATGACTCCTCATAGGCGGTGGAGGAAGACTCCAGAAGACGGCGGCGGAAACCCTAGGGGTGGGGCCTTCCAGTCCCATGGGTGCGCCGGTCGGTGCCCAATTGTGGCGATTTGGGCCCATCTTCGTCGTGGTGTCTTCTCGGGCCTCGTGTAGTCTAATGGTGCTTGTGTTGCCGCAGATTTTGATTCTGAACTCTGAATATAGCAAATGATAGGTCCGTTTCGATCGTCTCGACGAGCCCGTTGTTGACGATCGTTACTGTACGAAACCAACCGTCAACTGGCCATGAAAAGGATGCAATTGTGATCACCGAAGTAGATATAGGGTTTACACTGACAGAATTCCACGAGTTTTGGTGTTTCAACTTTGTTTCTACAAAGCGTAAAACGGAAAAGACGCAACCGTGAGAGCTTATCGGAACGTAGAACGGGAAAAATGCACTCCGCGGCAACACAGAATACTCTAGAAGGGACGAGAAGGCACCACGCCGAGCCGGGGGCAGCCAGCGGCCACCAGGTGGGACCGGCCGGTCCCACCCCGCACCGCCGGTCGGCCTAGGGCCCGATCGCGGCCCGGTTCGCTTGGTTCGCTCCACCGCCTTTGAGGATCAATCCTAGCCGCCTGTCAATGTCGGTTTCATCCGATGGCTCACAATCATCGCTCAGGGCTATAAAAGAAGGGCAGGACCCCCAGGGAGGGGGCACATTCATTCATTCCTCATTTGAAGTCCAATCATCAGCCAGAAACCCTAATCAGAGCTCCTTAGCTAGGGCTTAGATAGCTAGTTAGAACTAGAGGGAGGCAAGTGCAGGCTTGGATTCTGGATCCATCAAGAGCTTGGATTTGGTATAGTTCTTACCTCCTCTCGCCTTTGTTCTCTTTCATTGTATAGTTATATGGTTGCTACAATTGAATTGATGAATACTTATCTACTTATATTCATAGTTATATTGTTCTTTGTCTATTGTGGTTATATGCTTAGTATAGCTAGATTGACATTATACTTATCCATAGGTTCGTATAGCGCTCATCTAATTGATCGTTGGGTGAGTGGTAAACATTGTGTAAGCATGGTGCTTATACGTTGTTTATCTGCGAATGCACCCTATAGGCCGAGCTTGGTAGATCGCGGGTGTGACAATCCTGTTGAGTCCTATATAGTCCAAACCCCGTTTATAGGCACATTAGGGCTTTTGTACGAAGGAAGGGTGTGCTATGTTCTCAAACTTCCCTAGTATGTCCACTATGAATAGATATAATGCTAACCTTAGCTATAATTACTAAGTGTATTGCACCAACCATAATATGCATTGACATGTAGCTAGGAATAACCCAGGAATATCTCTTGATGTTCTGCTAGTAACCCTAATGATATAGCTAGGAGTTTCTATCTGTTTATGCTGATGATTATATACTTATCTTATCATTTATCTTGTGACTTACCCCTGCATTGAGTAGCGAGGATATGGTTATGCCTATCCATTACACCCTAGGTTAACACGCTACCTTTACACGAGAGCCATGTAGACCTTCCTTTGGAAAAATATAAATGACAACCCATAATACTCCGGGTAAAATGCTACAATGGTATTTGATCTGTGCGCTTGCGGATACTATTTCTATATTCTAAATAGTGGCATGATTTAATACCACACCCCTTGGTGTTATGCTGGGGATGACAACTTGGCATTCTAGTGGCGGTGCTCTGCTCATGCATTTTTGGCACCATTGCTAGAGATAACATTAAGAGGTGTCAACAAGCATTTTTGGCGCCGTTGCTGGGGAAGGCAATTGGCGATTAAAGGGATAGCGATAGACCTAACAAACTAATGAGATAGAGGAAACCATAGACCCCTACTCAATGCAGGCTTACCCTTGTGCTTTCTATCTTTGTGATATCTTATGCAGGGTAATGAATGAGTAGTTTTGATCTACCAGATAACTACATTGAAAATCCAGAGAAACTCTTTTGAAGAAGAAAATTCCAGCAAGTGAGGGAAATCTTTGAATCTCCATCAAAGACACCCACTGCTGTGGTTCGTTCTTTGGAGGAGCAAGCTCCTATAAGTGAAGAAGAAGAAGAGCAACAAGAAGGCAACTTGTTTTTGAGGAAATGGCTGATAAGTCACTGCGCGAGTTCTCTGCTCCAAACACCAACAACATCCGCACTGGACCTAACGTCGAAGTTGGGGAGAATAGATTTGAGCTCAAGCTAGCCCTTATCACCATGGTGCAAGCCAACTTGTTCTGTGGAAAAGCACACGAAGATGCAAGTGCTCATCTCCAACACTTTCTGGAGATTTGTAGCACTTTCAAGATGAAGGATGTACCAAGAGACGCCATCCTGCTGCGTCTGTTCCCATTCTCACTGTTGGGAAAGGCAAAGCAGTGGTTCTACGCCAATAAAGACAATCATACAACTTGGGACAAGTGCTCCACAGCTTTTCTGTCAAGGTTCTTTCCTATGGGTAAGACAAGTGCCCTAAGGGGGAAGATCTCAAGTTTCCAGCAACAACATGATGAGTCAGTCCCTGAGGCATGGGAACGCTTCCAAGACTACATATCAGAATGTCCTCATCATGAGATGGAGAATTGGCTCCTCATGCAGACTTTCTATCACGGGCTTACCAACAAAGCACCGTAACAACGCCGATCTTTGCTGGCTGGAGGTGCATTCATGTCATTGACCATACCACAAGCTACTGCTCTTATGGAGAAGATGGCCTCCAATCAAGATTGGAATGATGAGCACCAAACAACCCGCAAGAGGAGTGGAGGAATGCACCAGCTCAAGGAGGTAGACATGCTATCTGCTAAGATAGACCTGCTCATGAAGAAGCTGGAAGACAAGGCCAGCCAGAAACAAGACGTCATGCGCATCAATGATTCATGCATGACTTGTGAAGTGTGTGGCAATATGGGACACTCAGGAAACAGATGCCCTGAGACCCGTGAGGATGTAAACTTCATCAACAACAACAACAACAATTATCGCCCTCAAAATCAAGGATGGAATCAAAGAAAGGCCCAACTACCAAGGTAATTTCCAAGGTAACTTTCAAGGCACTAATTATAACAACTATGCTCAATTGCCTTTGAGAGAAGTGATCTCCAACCAAAATAAAATTGTGGAGACTTTATCTAGGAAGGTAGCATCCAATGATAAAATGTTAGAAAATATAAACACTAAAATGGATAGCTTTACCTCTACTGTTAAGAACCAAATTTAGCTTTAATAAAATGATAGAACAACAATTAGCTCACCGGCGGCACTGCTCCACCGACCAACGAAGGTAAGATTCTAGGGCAACCTCTAGAGCCCGAGACCGTGAATCTTGTTGATGTATATGCAGGTTACTATGTTGAAGCATCATCAGGATGGAAGGATGAGTCTATGCCACCCAAGAGAGGAGATCCAGGGAGACCTGTGATTCCCATCTCTATTGGGCAAAGATGACTTCCCGAAGTTGTCTCATGATGTAGGCGCCAAGTGTCAACATCATGCCTAAGGTAATCTTTGACCAAGTCTTTCCATGGGTATCTTTGTTGTACACAAATATGTGTTTGCAACTTGCGCACCAGACGGTTAAGCACCCTCAAGGAATCTTAGATGACGTGTGCATACGAATCGGAGATCATATGTCCCCTCAGAGACTTTGTAGTCCCGATACCGGCAGATCCCAAGAGTCCAATCATTCTTGGCCGACCATTCCCGAAATACTTGCAAAGGCTGTCATCTACACGGACAGTGCTAAGATTTGTTTCACCATCAAGGGCAATAAAGAGAAGTTCAGTTTCAAGAACAAGACCCTTGAAGCTCCTGTAGACCCAAGAGGAGCTTACTTCCCAGTTAAGCCAACGATTGAAGATGCCAAGAAGAAGAATTCAAATGGGAAGAGAAAGAATAAGAACAGGAGGCAAGTGAGAAAGCAAGTCCAAGTAGTCAAGGCTGTTGAGTACAAGCATGACCATCTCTTAGCTTCACCATTCCTAGCCAAGAGAGAGGACCCAGGCATGCCAGCCATTGATTGCACTATTGGACAATGCTCATTCTACAATGCTTTCTGCGACACCGGATCAGCTGTCAACATCATGTCTAAAAAGGTATATGACTTATTGTTCGATACACCTCTATACCCTACCTATATGCAACTGCAGCTGGCTGACAACACGACAAGATTCCCGGAGAGAGTAGCGAGAGACATCATGGTCAAAATCCATACTCACTACGTCCCGACCGACTTTATGATACTGGACATGGGAGAAGAAGATGAGACACCCATCATTCTTGGGAGGCCGTTCCTCAGCACCACCAACGCCATCATCTACAATGGATCGGGCCAAGTTCACTTTTAATTCCCAGGAGAAAAGGTACGCTGTTATTTTAAAGATTATAACTCTCCTGGTTTAGCAGCTTTCACCCTGTCCAAGAGAAGACGTCAGCGCCGGAGGAATCGCTCTCAAAAGAGCAATGTTGAGGAGGAGGAAATCAAAGAAGAATCTACAGCATCAAAGCAACAACCTACAAAAGTATGGAAAGAAAAGGGAACCTCCTCAACTGAGTCATTATCACCAGGAGGTCCAACGTCAGGGTCCCCATCCTCGGGATCCGACGTAGCACCCCAGGAGTGACGACGACGAGAAGTCTTGTCCGGAGGACTCTAAACTCCGAACCCTTGCCTTAAGGTAACAATGGTAGTTATTCATTTACTTTCTTGCACTTTAAATTCATAGTTAGTTTTTATCATCTTTATAGAAAACAACAAAAATATTTGGAAAACCTTAAAGCCCCATGTGACATACCTATAGTGCTAGCTAAAGGAGTGCTCACTGTGGTGGCCAAAAAAATAAAATAAAAATTAGCATGCATATTTCCATTCGGTTTGATAAAAAGAAAAAATCCAAAAAAATAATCATTGAGCATCTTGCCGCACTACGTGCACTGCAACACTCTTTGAAAACCCCTCACAATAACCAAGTTCGCGAAACGGCTAACCCCTAACTGTTTATCCTAATCCGTTCCACGAGTTTTGGTGTTTTGTGAGATGCTTGCTACAGAATGACTCTAAGAGCTAGTCCACCTAGGAAGCATCATCTTCATCACTCGATGTACATCTTTCCTACACACAGTTAACCACTATATAGAGGAAGCAACTTCTTGTTGGATGAGATGAAGGTTCTCGGCTACACCAGCTCTTACAAGCATGAGCTCCATTGAGATGACCGCTCAGCTTCAATGCTCAACCACGACAACAACCAACTTGGGGGAAGGCATCCCCTAGGTACCCAGGTAAGTGTACCTATGCGATTATCGAGTCAGTCATAAGAATTAAAAATACCAAAAATATGTGAGCACATGAACGTTCACCATAGTATCTAAGAAAAATTAAAAATACTAAAAATATATGGACACATCAAGGTCCATGCTTTTTAAGAGTCCTTAGAGTCTTATATAGTATGAGTCTTTGAAAAATAAAAAAAATCAAATAAAAATGTTTGTCTGTCTAGAGTTAATAAAAAGGAAGCTCTTGAGATGATTTAAAACGATGATAAGCTGCTCTATTACAATACCTTTGAAATGCCTAGAGTTTAGACAAAAGTTTTCCCGAGTTTTAGCTCCAACTGTTTTGACATGAGAATTTGCTCTGAGCCTAAAACTTGTGGGTTGCATACGCTTGAACTAAGTCTAGGTACCTGATTGATAAGATTGAGAAAGATCTGAGCTGCTATTTATCTTGTTCTAAGTGACACTAGAGTTCTAGAGATTTATCTTTTGAAAAATGCAAAAATATGATGAGTTCCTATATGACAAAGCTTACATTCCCACCAGAGCCAAACATGATGAGATAGGCTAGTTAAACTTCCACATACATGCTGCTTGTCTTGCATTGAGTTTTGTCAACCTTTGTGACCCTGGTGAGAAATTTGTCATGCTCTTGAATCAAGATCCACCTCCATATGCACTACTCTACACTGGAGTAGGCGCAACAATATGCCATTCCACCTACATCCATTTCAAAAAAATGTTTTTCTCCCACACTGGGAGAGAACACCAAAAATATTCCATTAGGTTAGCCACCCAATAAATGCTCCATGTTCCTGTTGTTATCTCTCCAAAACCAATCAATGCCAAAAAGGAGTGCTAAGAGCTATGCAAAAAGGTATCTGAAAAAAGAGAGAAAAAAGAAAAAAGAAAAAAAGAAAAAAAAGAAAAAAAAGGGAGAGAAGGGAGAGAAGAAAGATGGACAAGTGTCCCAGTGCTAAAACAAAGGGTACTTAGATGCCCAACTCCCTGAGAAAAAGAAAAAGAAAAAAAGATAGCTCATAACCTCTGGCCAGTTTCCAACGTTCAAAAGGAGAGAGAAGCATCCAAGGAGCTGAGTAGGATTAGGTTCCACCATATATCCACCATATCCATCCACCTATACATCTTGATTCGACTACATGACTTGTTTCTCCATGGATCCATTGTTTGACTCTACAACACATGCATTGCAAGTTTGCTCTTTCAATTTTCTCCTTACCTATGAGCTCCACATAAGCTTTAGCTATAGGATGTAAAGAAAGGCAACCATCATCACTGCCTTGGTGAGAATCCACAAATACCACATATATTGAGAGACTTGAGAGTGTCATACATGGGAAGCTCTGAGTTTTATTTGAAAACCTCTAAAAACTCCAAAATGATAGTCGATCGAAGAGCTTGAGACATAGTGCTTAGATAGAATCTTTCTATCTGTCAAGTACTCAAGGCCCAACGAACAGCTAAAAAGCCCCATAGTCAAAAGGTAATATGGGTAAGTTTGAAAGTCAGCTCAGTTATTGCATAACTTGGAGGAGAATTTCTGTCTAACTACAGGTATATTTCTAGGAAGTTGCTCCGAGATGGCTACAATGCTTAAACATATTTATATCTTACAATAACTTTTCTAAGTTTTCTTTGCTAAGGGACTAGCAAAGGTTAAGCTTGGGGGAGTTGTTGATGGTCGTTATTGTACGAAACCAACCGTCAACTAGCCATGAAAAGGATACAATTGTGATCACCGAAGTAGATATAGGGTTTACACCGATGTAATTCCATGAGTTTTGGAGTTTCACTTTGTTTACAAGCGTAAACCGAAAAGACGCAACCGCGAGAGCTTATCAGAACGTAGAACGGGAAAACGGACTCCGCGGCAACACAGGAATACTCTAGAAGGGACGAGAAGGCACCACGCCGAGCCGGGGGCCAGCGGCCACCGGGTGGGACCGGCCGGTCCCACCCCGCATCGGCCGGTCTGGCACGGGGCCCGGCGCGGCCCGGTTCCTCGGTTCGCTCCACCGCCTTTGAGGATCAATCCTAGCCGCCGTCAATGTCGGTTTCATCCGATGGCTCACAATCATCGCTCAGGGCTATAAAAGGAGGGCAGCACCCCCCCAGGGAGAGGGGGCACATTCATTCAATCCTCATTCAAAGTCCGATCATCAGCCAGAAACCCTAATCAGAGCTCCTTAGCTATGGCCTAGATAGCTAGTTAGAACTAGAGGGAGGCAAGCGCAGGCTTGGATTCCGGAGCCATCAAGAGCTTGGATTTGGTATAGTTCTTACCTCCTCTCGCCTTTGTTCTCTTTCATTGTATAGTTATATGATTGCTACAATTGAATTGATGAATACTTATCTACTTATATTCATAGTTATATTGTTCTTTGTCTATTGTGGTTATATGCTTAGTATAGCTAGATTGACATTATACTTATCCATAGGTTCGTATAGCGCTCATCTAATTGATCGTTGGGTGAGTGGTAAACATTGTGTAAGCATGGTGCTTCTACGTTGTTTATCTGCGAATGCACCCTATAGGCCGGGCTTGGTAGATCGCGGGTGTGACAATCCTGTTGAGCCCTATATAGTCCAAACCCCGTTTATAGGCACAATAGGGCTTTTGTATGAAGGAAGGGTGTGCTATGTTCTCAAACTTCTCTAGTATGTCCACTATGAATAGATATAATGCTAACCTTAGCTATGATTACTAAGTGTATTGCACTAACCATAATATGCATTGACATGTAGCTAGGAATAACCTAGGAATATCTCTTGATGTCCTGCTAGTAACCCTAATGATATAGCTAGGAGTTTCTATCTGTTTATGCTGATGATTATATACTTATCTTATCATTTATCTTGTGACTTACCCCTGCATTGAGTAGCGAGGACATGGTTATGCCTATCCATTACACCCTAGGTTAACACGCTCCTTTACACGAGAGCCATGTAGACCTTCCTTTGGGAAAATATAAATGACAACCCGTAATACTCCGGGTAAAATGCTACAATGGTATTTGATCTGTGCGCTTGCGGATACTGTTTCTATATTCTAAATGGTGGCATGATTTAATACCACACCCCTTGGTGTTATCTTTGGGGATGACAACTTGGCATTCTAGTGGTGGTGCTCTGCTCATGCATTTTTGGCACCATTGCTAGAGATAACATTAAGAGGTGTCAACACCCGTCGCAATGGTGCAGTCCAGTTCCTTATTTGAGATACTTTTATTTGATGAAAAATTGGATATACCTGCAAAACGATCAAGAACAACACAACTCGTGGAACTCGTTAGAATCAAACCCTACAACTATACTTTATGATTCATTTCATATTAATTCATGCAATAATTGATGGTATAAAATAGGCATTAAGGACCGTCAACAACCGTCAATCTTCCTTGAAACATATACCAATATCATAGAATAGGAGGTTATTACTGACAAATTGCATGAGTTTTGGTGAGTTGTTTATTTTCCAGGGAGATATCTAGAAAGTGCATAATTTAAAATTAAATTGCATAAAAGATAAAAAACTTAACCGCGACGGAAAATATTGGCATTGGGATCAGGAAGGTTTCAGAAAACACCAAAAGAAGGCGGAGCCCGGGGCCTGTCAGGTGGGGCCGGCCGGCCTCGCCATCCATGTCGCCTGGGCCCATATAGTGGGGCCCACCTATCATCCTTTGCACACCCCTCACCGTATTTAAGGATGCATCTTGGCCGCACATTAAGTTGGTTTGATCCAATGGTTGATGTTCATCCCACCAGGCTATAAATATGGGCCTGTATCCCCTCCTAGGCAGAGCCAGATCAAGAAGAGCTGAAGAGGTAGAAACCCTAATTCATATCTAGTAGATCTAGGCTATCAATCAAGAAAAGCTAGTTCAATCTAGAACTAGTTCTTGTTTAGAGTTTTGAGAGATAGAGTTGGAGAGTAGAGTTCTAGAGGAGTTCCAACCTATTGGTGCTTCTTCGTTGCTGTATTCTTCAGGATCAAATTCCTTCACCTAGAGTTTATATCTTGAGATCATTTGGTAGTCAACTTCTGACTAAAGTAAGTGCTTTGTTCATATTGTCCTTCTAGATTATAACTCCTATTGAGTACTTTGATCTTGATAGCTTCTTGGTTGAAGTAATATTCATAGCATAGGTATGGGGCTTGGGCAATGTTTACTTATAGTTTCGTTGAATCCTCTATTGTCAACTTCCCGTCAATAGGTTTAGCAAGCAAAAGGTGCTTGATAGGAGAGAACTCTAATTTCCACTTCTATCATATTAAGTTATCACTCGTGATCATATGATATAAAACAACCACTTGTAAAGATCGAACTAGATAATCCATATTGTTCTCCTTGTTCTAGCTATTTTCTAGCTTTATTGTGCATTGGGTTAAGTTTATAGACTTAGTCATCATCACCTACTGTTCCTTTGGGTTCGATATTTAAAACCGGGTTAATCTTGGTGAAGTGCTACTATGGTATTGTATCTGTGCGCTTGCGGATAATCTTATTTCTTGTGTATGTTTAATTAATACCAACAAGCATTTCTGGCACCATTACCGGGGAGCGGTTTGTTGAGTTGACTTTAAGTTTAGCTTAATTCCTGAATTATACTTTTCCTTTTTATTTTTTAAAGTTTTGTTTTACCTTTTTATATATGGAACCCGTATCTCAACTCTTACATCAATACAGAGTACCATCGGGCTCATGTTTGTAGCCAGTAGAATCATCTGAACCAATTACATCACTTGGCTATAAGCTACGCCCGGGGTTAATTCATTTAGTTCAGGAACATGTTTTTTCTTGCCGTTCTAGTAAAAACCCTATTCCGATTTGAATGATTTTGAAGAAACCTGCTCATGCCTACACATTAAAGGCACAACTGATGAAACATTAAGGTGGAAGCTTTTCTATTTTTATTAATGGAACGAGCTAAACACTGGTATAAATGTTATGTTGGGAGTAGTCAGGGAGATTGGGAAGCTTTATGTTCTACCTTTTGTCTTAAATTTTTCCTATCAAAAAAGTTGCTAAACTTTGTTTTGAAATCATAGGCTTTAAACAATGAGATAACGAATCACTAGGTAAGCTTGAGAACATTTTGACAGTTTTATAAATTTAGGTCCTAGTCTTGCTTTGCTAGAACCCATTCTCTTGCGACACTTGTCGATGAAATATCGGCAGCAGTCTACCACGGGTATACCGATGGTAGTGGTTTATGGTGGAGGTACGCTATTAGACTACAAGCGAGATGGAATAGGAAGAACAGTACACACGGTTTACCCAGGTTCAGGCCGCCTGATGCGTAATACCCTACATCCTGCTCTTCTGTTATTGATGAAAAGGATTGAGAGATCGATAGATAGATGTTTTGGAGGGGGTCCCTGCCCGCCTTATATAGTCTGGGGGCAGGGTTACAGATCTTGAAATCCCGAGGTGGTCGGTTACAAACAAACCGTATCTAGATAGAGTACAATTAGTTTTCTAACCGACTAGTTGCCTTGCATGATAAGTAACTCTTAATTGTCTGCCTGAGACTCCGACCAGGCCAAAGAGGCTGATTGGTCTTAGTCTTGTGGGCTGGGCCGCCCTGTCTGTCGAGGCCAAAGGCCAGCCATGAGGGTATAGGGGTCTAGACCCCCACAGCTAGTCCCCGAGCACCATGGATCTTGAGGAATAACACCGCTTTGACGCTTGCCGACCAGTCCGGATTGTAACCTTGCATAGTTGTAGCTTGTCATTGACTTGCCGACCAGCTCTATGAAGAACCGACCAGTTCTGCAAAGAACCAACCAGTTCAGCACAACGCCAGGCAGTTTGAAGAAGGAGTCGACCTCAGAGGCAGATCCATCCGTCTTTGTCGAAAGATGCATGTTGCTCAAGAAAAAAAGAAAAAAAGCAGCTCATGTCTAGAGACGTGGGCCCACAGTAGCATATGATATCAGATATCATTTGTGTAATCGGAGAAACTAGCTTTTCAGAAAAGCCATACAAACGGTAGGGGTTAGAACCCATATTAATAACAGGCCCAGTCACTACTAAGTGACGTGGGCCCACGTAGTCCCCAAGGTTGTTAGAAGATGAGAATCATGTTGTAGCAAGCTTTCTGAAAAAGCTTGATAATCACTCAGAAGAATCACCTTTTCCAGAAAAAAAGATGCAAGTAAAAGCCAGAAACTATACTGAATGGGCCTGATACCCAGCCAACGGCCCAGTTAACCGTCCGCTTCGTCAGAGGGGCAAAAAAGACCATCTCGGCACGGAGGCCGAGAAATCTGTACTGGAGAACGTGCCACGGCGGTTCGCCTTCGGTCGCGGCCGCAATGATGGCACTTTCCAGTCGTGGGGAAAGCGATCCGTCGCGGAGCTTATGTAGCGATTCCCACTTGCCCGCTTATCTTCCTGATGGCTGCTTATAAATAGAAGGCGCGGCGAGGAGAAAAAGCATCCCAAATCCAAAGAAACCCTAACCGGTTGCTAAGTTCTCCCTCTTCCAATCTTTGCTCGCAACGCTCCAGCATCATCAAATTGATCATGGCAAGCGGCCGACGGAGGACTCACCGAGCCGTCCTTCCAACAGGCGCCGCCGTAATGCAGGGTAAGCAGCCGTATTCATCAGAGTACACACATTTTAGTGAGAAATCAAAATCCGATCTGACTTGATTTGTTGCTTGCAGGGTGCTGGCCATCGGTGCTCCGAACGCGCAGCCATTCCCCACCGTGGAGGTGGCCGGCGAAGGAAATGCCGGGAGCCGGCATGCCATGGTGACCAGAACGGTCGCCATGGCGGAACTGCGGGAACGGCTGAATGCCGTGATGGGGGCACTGGAGCAGGCGGAGGCGGAGGCGCAACAGGCCCGGGCCAACCAGTTGGCGGCCGACGAGAGGGTGGCTCAACTGGAGGAGGAGCTCCAGACCATCCTCCCTGTGGCGAAAGCAGTCGCCGCCTTCACCGGGGTGGCAGGAGATTCCCTCCTGGAGCGGCTGGAGAACATGCCCGGCCGAATCCAGGAGTTCGTGTCCTACGGCGTGCGCCGCGGGGCATCGTCGGCGCTGGCAGTTGCCCAGCACCGCTCTAGGGTGGATCTCTGGGGACTCGTCGGTCTTCCGGAAGGAGAACGCATCACCGACCTAGAGCACCTCATCCGGGACTTCGACAATGCCGCCGACGCCATAGTGGAGGAGGTGACCGCGGAGGACGTCATGAACGATGCTCCATAGGTTCCTAGCAGGTGTTCAGGCATGCCTGCCAGCAGACGCTTGGTAGAGGACTGCCTTTTGCAGTTCCATGGGTTTACTGGTCCTTGAACAGAAAGTTCTGGGTCAGGAACCATGGGAAGCTCGCCAGGCGTCATATCTTTTGTAAAAATGCCGTAGGCAAGTAGTTTGTAACTCGGTCCTGAATGACCCATTCTGGTGTGGAAAAGCAGTCACCTTGTAGAATTAATCTAAATGCTCTGTTATTCTTTGATGAATGCAAATCTCCGAGTTTGGTCCTAAACTGAGCTGATCGATCAGTGTGCTAGTTAATCGAAGGGGCTCGGTCTCCAGACTGATCTGGTCGACCAGTACTTAATAGTACATACCCAGGCTGTGTGCCCAATCCCCAGGATAATCTGGTCGACCAGGGCGTAAGAGCGCATCCCCAAGCTATGTGCCCAGTCCCCAGATTGATCTAGTCGACCAGGGCTTATATATATGACTTCTGTAAGAGCCCACAGTCCCCAGTCTGACTG
Organism: Chrysopogon serrulatus; assembly: GCA_015844335.1. Classification (NCBI taxonomy): domain Eukaryota; kingdom Viridiplantae; phylum Streptophyta; class Magnoliopsida; order Poales; family Poaceae; genus Chrysopogon; species Chrysopogon serrulatus. The sequence continues at coordinate 128,269 of JADLZL010005110.1, read as the reverse complement.
GTGGACCAGACTGACCATGCAGTCAACGGGTGGGCCTAGTCCCCAGTAAGACTAGCGCACCATGACTTTAATAAACGGCTCAATGTACCATAGAAGAGAAAATAACTGTGTAAAGGTAACTCGGTGTTGGCATTTCTAACGTCACTGCAATAAAACCTAAATCTCTATCCCACGCAATGACACTAGAAATGTTGGTACTAATTAACTTGTCTTTAGCAACTAGCCACTAGTCTCTTGACCCTTACTCCTAACTATAAAACTAGGTTGTCATCCCTAATTGTATAGCTAGAAATAAACTCTGGTACTAAATCTTATCATTTTATGTGACTAGGCAGAAAATAAATAAAGATGAATATAAACTAAGAACAATTCTGCAAGTGGACGTATAATTATACCATTGTAGCATTTTACCTAGAGTATTACCAGTCATTTATATTCTACCACTTGGGAAGGCATTGCTAAGAAGCTACTCATAGTATTGATAACATGTATATGTATATGCATTGAATAGACGATGTAACCAATGTCATTCACTCTACTCATAACAGGGGGTAAGTCACAAGATAAATAATATGATAAAGATAATAATGATAACGGTAATGAGCCATTAATCGGTCATCTCCTAATGATACTAATCAATCATAGCACTCTAATCATGTCAGCGTTGTCTAATCAATTAATAGAGAAATAACTCCTATGTAATTAACTATATGTCAAAGCTACATCAACTAGTGCAAGTACATCTAGTAATCATTGCTAAGTTATACTACTATAGTTCCCAAACACATCGAGCAATGTACAGGGAGAAGATGAATACAGAACCTCCTCTCAACTTGACAATCCCACTCTACCAATCCACCGTGCACGGGGAAGGCCTACAAAGGACTCAATGGGTCTATCACACCCACGATCTACCTCACTACCCGGCAAAGCCGGGATATCCAAGGATAAACAAAGATATCCATGTCTACATATTGCCTACCACTCACCATATGATCAACTAGATGAGCGCTATACGAACCAAAGTGCATGAATATAATAGCAAACCAACTAAACTAGATGTATTGAAGTAGACAATGAACATAATAATTAAACTAAGACGAAGAACAATGTTGCTAGTAAATATCATATGAACGCAGATAATACCATAAGAAAGAAAAGCTTAAGAACTGTCCCTGGACTCTTCTCTTCTTGACAACTTCTAGAATCTAAGACCGATTAACACGCCTTGACTTCCTCTAATCTAGATCTAACTATGCTAAACTATGAACTAGAAGGCTATGAGGCACTAGAACTTGAAGCTCTAGATGACTTGATCTTCAACCGGCTCAACCTTGAATGACTTGAATGAATTCTCTAGGTGAATTAGGGTTTCGGGGGGTCCGGCTCCGCTTATATAGCCCGGTGGGATGCACGACGGCGCTTTGATCAAACCGACTTCACGTAGGGCTAACATTGATCCTCAAGGTCGGTGGAGGAATATTCCGAGAATGGGGAGAGAGTTCTCCTCATGGGAGGCCGGCCGGCTGGCGGGGCCGGGCCGGCCCCACCTGGCCTCGCCTCTCCTTCGCTCCGATGTCTTCGGATCCTTCTATAGTAGTTAGGTGTATTCCTGAGTTTCGGATAATTCCGTGATGTAGATTTGTAGTTATGCCCCTTTTTCGGTGTTTTCTGGTTCAGTCCCTGAAAATTGATAAATCACAAAAACTCGTGGAAATTGTTAGATAAACCCCTAGCCTTCTAGATATTGATGTGTGTTTCATGCCTTTCGATATATAAAATGTTGACGCTATCCACCGTCAATAGCCACCACTCTTGCCACCTGATGAGCTTGACGAATCTGTCATCCCACGACTCTTGTGCTTTGCGAGCTAATCCACCTCGGTCATCATAAGTTGTCCTGCCTTGTTAGTCACCTCCTCCACTGAGGGCTCAAACCGGTCCTCTGTGGCGCGTAGGCGCCTAACCACCTCCTCCATTGATAAGGTTTTCAAGTCACAGAACATCTCGATTGTGACTGCCACTTGATTATATCGCGGTGGCACCACCCTGAGGAATTTCTTCATGACACGAGCGTCATCTACACTCGTTTCGCCCAGGCCCTTCAGATCGGTTGTAAGTTTACCGATCCTTACTGCAAAGTCTTCAATGGTCTCTCCAGATTTGAACGAGATCGCCTCGAACTCAGCTAGCAGTTTCTGTGCGTTCACCTCCTTGACCCTCTCTACTCCTAAACGCATCGACTTGATCGCCTCCCATGCTTCTTTCGCTGACTTCTTATTTAGCAGCATCGAGTGCATCTCAGGCGGTACGCCACGAATCATGGCGCCCAGAGAGAGCCGGTCCCGACGTCGCTCGACCTTGTCATCTTCGACTGTGTCCCACATATACATGGCCTCCAGATTGCACTGAACATGGGCTGACCTGTAACATTCCGTAAATTTCTATGTAATAAAAATCCTGACTTTTTAAAATTTTTGTCTGAATGTGTGTTGCATGTAGTATCCGACTAATGCTGTTGCGAAATGTTCTTTTCTCCTATCCCTCTGAGCTGCAATTTATAAAATCAAATAAAATATAATTAGCATATCATGATAATTTTTCTAATTTAATTGTGCAACACATGTAGCATAGATGCATGAGTGGTTTGGTTCTTGCTTGCGCTTGGAGGTATTTTTTTTTCTTTTGTCTAAATATCGAGATCAAATGTAGGAAATACTTTTCCCTGCCTTTTGACCATCCGACCCACATCCCCTTCCTAAACTTATATGCTAATCATCTTGTGTTTGCTAACCCCCTCATGTGTTGGTACGTACGTGGCTGTCACCTTGGCTCTCACATGCTGCATGCTCCTGTACATGGGTCATGTATACTCACGTACACATTTTAAGCCTGCCTGCCAAGCTGCATGCCCCTGTGCCTAATTAGTTGTTGCTTGAGCCACGTAATTAGGCAAGCCATGAAACTAGTGTGCATGTCCAGACCGCCTCCCTGTTTCCGAACGACCCGCACAGCTACTAGGGCCCCCAGCTGCAGCACACACGGCCCAAACCGCCGCAAAGGCCCAATACCACCTCTCGCTGGCTTCTCACGTGCGGCGCACGGGTGTGGAGACGCCGCCGCCTGCTACCTTGGCTTCGAAGGAAGCGATGCCCCCAGCTTGCCTCTGTGCACGGGACCCATCAGGCAGCCGCACCGGTCACCACTACCGTGCGCTCGACGCAGGGCACGACGACCCCCGCCTGGTCCCAGCTGTCAGCCAGAAACGTCCGGTCTCCGTTTCCTCTTCCGTTAGCAGCACGGCCTTCTTCTTCCCGTCGAACGCCCGTGCCTGCTTTCCGTTCGAAGCCCAAACTGCCGCGCTGCTCTCCGTAGGCCCGGACGGGAGCGTTACGTCGCGACGCGCCCTCAGACCGCACCCGAAGTCGCCCTGCGCGAACCTTCTAAACCGCGCCACCAGCCCCGCAGCGCGGATGCCCACCACGTGCCCCGGAGCGCGGACGTCGAGAATCGTCGCCGTTCCCAGGACGCTCCACCCATCCGTGAACCCTAGAGCGCTGCTACAAAAGCCCCAACCGGCCTCCTGCCTTTGCCACTCCCAGCAGCCGCCGCCACCGTGTCTTCTCCGCGTTCTAGCTCCCTTGCCGCGACGCACCGGTGCGCGGCCTCGGCCCTCGCTGGCCGGAGCCGGCTGCTCCGCGCACGGCCCTGTCGCCGCCCTCGCTAAGCCCCTGTCACGCACCGGCACCGAGGAGGTAGCCTCGCCGCTCTTCGCGTGCTGCACGGCGAGCGCGCCAGCCGCGGCAGCGACGGGACACGCTGCCCGGTGCCCGACCACGAGGCGACGCTCCTCCCCAAACCACCTCGCCCAGGCACCAAGCCTCGCCGCGCGTCGCGCAGCAGCGACGCGGCGACGTTGAGGAGCGGCCGAGTCTTCCTTTCCGCCTCGCCGCCACTTGACCAGCACGGCAGGCCGTGCAAGCCCCGGCATCGCGTTCACCGGCAGCCCCGTCAACGCCAAGGGCCCCCGGTGAGCAACCCGTGGGCAAAGCTCCAACTTTTCTGTATCTGGCCGTCGTTGCCGCTCATCCGCCGTCTGCAGGAACTCCCTCACCCCGGCGACTGCCTCCTTCGACCTCGGTGACCGTCGCAACATGCTGGTGGAGAGCTGCTGCGCTGCTTCCTCCACGGCGTGTCCACACCTGGCCGCGACACTTCGCCACCACTCCGTCTGAACCTTTCAGCGCTGAAGTCGCCTCGACCGTGCCGCGACGGCGTCGCGGTGCCAAGCTTCTTCCTGGCTTCACGTGATCTGCAATTCCGCATCCACCTGCTAGCCATTGGTGAGCCTCCTGATGCCCAAGTTTTTGTCTTGAGCAGCCACCGTCCCTGACCGGCCTTCGTGCTGTGTTTGCCCCTCCCAAGAAATCCCGGCCACCACCTCATCACCAAGCACGCCGCGACGAGGAAAGCACCGTGTGACGCCCTTGCTCGGCATCGCAGCGGCCACGTTCCAGCTCGTCACAAACCACGGCCCTCACGACGTCGCCGACGCCACGGGGCCAAGGGACGCCGCGCTGACTGAGGAACCGCCCCAGCACCAGAAGGGCCTCGCGTCGACGCGCACGGCACCCTGCCGCGGTCGCGACATCGTCGACTCAACCTCGCGTCCTCTCTGCAAACGTAAAACCCCGGTGAGTCCCGGCCAAAGCCCAACCTTTTTCCTTTGCCATCGCTACCTTCACGTCGAACTGTAGCCCTCACCGGCAAGCACCGCTCGCCTCGTTCCTTGCCTTCGTCAGGCTGCTGCTGTAGGCTGGAGCTGAGCTCGACGTCTAGATCAGGAGCCACCAGGACGTTGCGCCGCGCACAACGGCCTAGCCACAGCCGCAACGACGACCTGGCCTTGCCCCTACCGCACCTCGTGTCCGCTTACTTGAAAACTTGCTGGTGAGCTTCCCTGCCCCCAAGGCTTCCGTTTTTGTGCGTTCCCTTGTTTCCCAGACCTGTCCGGCCTTCAAGCCGTGTCATGAATGCTGGGGCATGAACGCCGCGAGGGCGTGGGCACCGGCACGCGTACACCCCGTCGTCGAGCTTGCGTTGTGCCCACAACTGCACGAACCCAGGTTGCCAACTGGACGCTCACGCGAGCACCACGCCGCGCACACCACCATAGCCGTGCAGCCGCTGCCATAAGTTTGAGCTCGCCACACACTCGTCCACGACCATGGCGAGCTCCTTGCCTTCAACCACCTCTTGCACCCGCACGGACGTTTTCATCCAAAAGGTAGCACCTTGAGGAAGAACGGCAGTTTGCAAATGCACAGCACAGCGCAACACACGCACGGCCACCGCCACGGCCTCGCCACCGTTCGTGCAAGCTTGCCACAAGCGCTGGTTCACGACCATGGCGAGCCCCCTGCTGGCACCCATGTCTTGCATAGCACCTCCTCTGACACGGAGATGACCAAGCCATGCGCTAGCCCACGCCCTGCAGCAGCTTGGCGCTTGTGGCGCACACGCACAGCTCGGCCAGGCTTGGCGTCGAGCACCTGGACGGCATGACCCTGGCTCTGATCTTCCCTGTTCCTCTTCAGTAGCCTATACCGCCCCTGTCATGGCCCAGCACAGTAGGAGGCTGGGTCTCTCAAGCTGCCGGTAGGCTTGGCCCAGGTGGCCTTTAAGCTACCCAAGCCCAACACGGAAGCTGATCAGCTGAACTCAGCTGTTAGGGAGCTCATCCGATCCCTGCCCTCCTTTTCTATTTTCAACAACCCCTTCTAGCTTCCAAAATTCACCAAGAATTCATCCTGACTCCAAAAATTATGAAACCAGTTTCATAATTTTTCTAAAAATCCTACCCTACCTCCTAGTACAGTTCTTATGTTCTTTTGGGTTAGTTTTATTTGTAGTTTTTATTGCTTCTTATTTGCTCGCCGTTCTCGGCTTTGATTTTGGCGTAGCGACGAGTCAAGCTCGAATGGACCCGACGACGCACCCAGGGGAGACGGACCCTGATGGTGGACGACCTCGACTTCCAGAGACGCGTACCACTACTACCTCGACATCGCAGGTGTCATGGCAGCACCTTTACTTAGAGAATCCTATTAGACATTGCAAAGTAGAGCTGCTAGCGCTTTATATTTATTCATTTGCTAGAATAGGAGTTGCATGCTATTGTCTGAGCCTTGATTGCCTTGACCGAAACCACTTCACCCTGATTACCTAGCTTCGCACTCGCCACTTATATTTATACTTGTCTGCTTGCTTGCATTTTACTCCATCATAATTACATATATGCCTTTGATATGTGATGTGTGATGGTTTGGTGGTATGTGGATGGTGGTTGGAGTTTGGCCGTGAGGCACCCCCATAAGGTATTTTGTTGGTTTGGTACGCGACGGGAACGGTGAATCCCGAGTGGGTGGTGGTGATATGAGGAGTTCTGGAGATTTTCTTTGTCCTCGACCTGATTCTTGGAGATACTGGCTAGAGTGAGAGGTTGCCGTGGTGTACGGAGTGCACCAAGGGTAGTTCCTGTGGTGGGAACACAGAGTCCTAGACGACGGTCCATGAGGGACATTGGGATGAGGAGTTTATGGATAGATCACCTCTGAGGGGTGAGTCTAGTGCTGTGAGGCACATGGTTTGGTGGAAGGTGCTTGCTCTGGCCAACTTAAGGACTGAGTAGGTTGCAACCATAAATCATGGGTTCTTCTCGTACACACCACATGCCTAGGTGGGTATGGCCCATTGCCCAAATTAGTGCAGGCGACCACCAGTCTCTGTAGGAGATAGTAGGCACGCGGTCTGTGGCCCTGTGCAATTAGTGTCAGGAGGGTGGAGGTTACTTCACATAACCTCGATGACACGACCCCAACTTATGTAGTGGCGTCTACTCCCTCTGTCCCACTATAAAAGACGTCCTAGCATTCAAATAAATTGTCCACGTTCACACGGTAGTCATTGTATCTCGTACACACAGCTGTCCAGATTCATGACAAGTTGAAAGCACCGCATTGAAGGCTAAAGCGTCTAGAATATTGGGACGGAGGGAGTATATATCTTCACTCCGGCTGGTAGATAGGTCTGGTGTTCGTCGGCCTAGTTTGTGGTGGTGGTGTTCACCGTTGATGGTGACTCATTGGCGGTGTTCATATGGGGTAACAGTGTACCCTCTGCAGAGGTTAAAATCTATACGTATAGCCACGGTCTCGGTTATGATCACTTACCTGTGTGCAGAGTTCAGCTCACTAGCTTCTCTTGTGCTTTGCTTTCTCTCTCCCCTGAAGATAGGTCCGGCTTGAGGCCGTTGAGACGAGGGGCGTGCGGAGGCCGCCTCGTTGCTTAGACTGAGAGATTGAGGGTGTTGTGAGGGATGATGAGTGGTGAGATATGAGATGAGATGAGGTTGGTGATGAGACATGTTGTTGATGACGGTATGTGAAGGTGAGATTATGGGTTGGGAATTATAGAAGATTTATATTATACTATTAATGTCTTTTTTGCATGCGCTAGGATGCAAACTACAGCCAAAATATTAGGATCACCAGATCCTTTTCTTTTCTATTTTCACCAAAGCTCATTCGGTGCTGACCATGACCTGCACATATCTGGTGGTGTGTAGATCTCTTTACTTGCAATGGTGATTAGTAGTTGGTTTACGGTCTACTCTCAAGGATGCCTGTGGATTGGAAGATCATCAAGCTTCGCTGCTACGAGTAGATTATCGGTGTTTTGTTTGTTTTAGCCCAGTGGGCTTGTAATTAGATTATGTATTAGGCTTATTTTTGGACTATGTGTTGTATGACTTTGTAATCAGTTAAAAAGTGGATGCCTGTGATAGCCGAGATATCCTGGGACTATCACAGAGGGGTAAAAGAGTCGGTATTTCAAGTTTTGAAATCCCGGATCGCTTCATGACCACTCTTGGTAATTAGAACGAGATAGCATTGGCCATACCAGATTCTCGGACAGTTGGTTCCAGGCCCGTTCCGTCAGCTCCTTGTTCTTCTCGCCGCTGGTTCCCATGTCTACGGTGGCGTTCACGCTCCCTCTTCTTCAAACTAGCGATGTAAACTTGTCTCGATCTCCTTGTCCCTCTTCTAACCACGGCACCTCGTCTCCTCCGGCTACCCTCGCTCTGATGCCACGTGTTGGAACACAACAATGAATCAGCAGGATCTTGATGCCAGCGACGACGCGACTCGACGGCGTGGTGATCACGGCGAGACTGGACTAGATTGAAACGCAGTTCACGTAAGAAAATTAGAATATTGCGGCACTGCCAACGCGCAGCACTTTGAGTCTTTATTCCTCAATATATAAGACACCTGGGCACGCAGTCCCAACCCACGCCATGCCGTAACGAGTACAGACACCGTTTCACCGCGATGCTGTCCCGTGCGCCCGGCACGCCATGGCATGATGAACACAGACTCCATGCGGACCGTGTCATGGTCAGGCACGACTCCGAACATGCCCGATCCCTAACCAACTCTATCTAGATACTAACTAAACAAAATATTACAATGCTATGCATCAATTTATCTAACAAACAGTTGATGAAAGGATGACACGAAAACAACGCAAAGCGACCTGAGGTTCACCATTTTAACAAGAAATGTTATTTTGTTATTTCGCCATACCTTTTTTTCCTGTCCTCCGCCACTGGTAGGGATCGACCGCGAACGGGAGCGGGTCCAACTTCGGGCCAGCCGATCTGGCGCTGAACGTCTCGGGGCCGTGCAAGTGCAACTGGAGGTGGTCGCCGTCGTCTTCAGCCAGCACGCCACGTCGGGAGCCGCGCAGGGAGGACCCAAGCCCGGCCTCGGCCACGTCACGCCCGCGCCCCGATGTCTTTGCTAAATAGTGAACCGCCGCCACCGTAGAGAAGAAGTTGATCTCTCGCAGCGCTGAGTCGTTCCGTCCGGCTTCTCAATGGACGCCTCCTTCTCCTCTTCCTTGATGAATAATGTTTCTTGTTTCTCCTTAGCAATGACATTGGTGCTGGCAGCGAGTCGGGGCGAGCTGCGCACCGCGCTAGTGTCTCTGGCCTCGTCGTCTTCCAAAACGCCCCGCTTGCGCTTCTGCCGCTGCGACGGTGGACTGGTGTCTTTCATGTGTGATGGCTGGATGGTTTGAGATCAGTCAGGGCTTTGCCTACGTAGTTATGGAAAGCTTGCACGTTGGTCGACTTGGAATCGGGACAGCCAGGCGACCCAACTCTACTTGCGTTCCATCTCCATGGATCGTGTGGGGGAATCCGAACTTGATTTATCCCATAACTCGTTCTCTATTGTAATAACGTTAGTTCGGATGGGCGGATCCATATAGTCATGTGTGGGTGCGGCCGCACCCAGGCCAAAATGCAAATTACTTTATATATAGTATACAGATCTTTACCTCATTTGCACCCCCTGGCTCAAATGTTTGAACCCCCCAGCCCACACAGCAGCCCACACATCCCACCAGCAGGCCAGCATCCTTCTCTGAAAAACAAAAACATAGCAGGCCAACAAAGATTGATGAGCGGCCGCGACCTTCTGACTACTCGTATTTGCAAAAACGTCGCTCTATCTGACCGCCGCTTCTCTCCCCACCCGCCCCGCGTCCCTTCACTTGCCGCGAGCTGCCGAGCTCCGGTGGCCATCAGCGGCAGCTGGCCACACCGCCGTGGCATAGACAACACTACTGCCTGCTGGTTGCTATCCAGGAGGCACCAAGGCTGCAAGGCAGGAAGCAGGCACCAAGCTCCCAGCCCAGGCGGACTGCACAAAGACAGAAAGCAGAAACTCAATCTGTAGTTTGTTCATCCGTGATCAAACCAAAGTAAGCAAATTGGAAGATTTTATTTTTCTTTCAATTTCCATCAATCTAATCATCTAGTCCTTTGCATTCTTAGATCTTAGTTGTTTGTTCAGATTCTAGTGTCAGGTTCTTTGATTTTTTTACTGATATTTGATATCTTTGAAATCAATAGAAGCAATTAAAATTTAAATATTAATTTCATCTTGTGGATGCTAGGAAAAACATGGAAAAGGTATTTGATCAAGAGAAAAGCACCAGACAATGGTTTAGATGATATTAACTGGGAAGAGGAGATCAAATATGACCCAAGCTTAAGGAAGGAAATTGATGCTTATCATCCTAATCGAGAGAGAGAGTGAGAAGGAAATATTTGGAGAATGGACCATGCCAACCCCAAGACATGTAATTTTCCCTCTACACAGATTGGGGAAAAAGATAATCCAAGAAGGTTTCAACCGAATGGTTCGATGAGTTTGGAAATTGGCTTGAATATAGTGAATCAAAAGATACAAAGATATTGTTTTGTTGTTTCTTGTTTAGAGAAAAGAAGGATGCAGGATATAAAGCATTTGTTGTTGATGGTTGGAATGGTTATCACAAGTAAAGAGCGGCTAAAGTTACATGTTGGCAATGTTGGTAGATCACATTATATTGCAATGAAGAAGTGTGATGACTTGTTACAGAGAAATCAGCACATAGACGTTGTTTTGCATAAGCAAAGTGAAGCATCTAAGAGGGCTTATTTCACTTGATTGAATGGATCCCATTGATACTGCTAGGCTATTATTGAAGCAAGGCTTGCCTTTTCGTGGCCATGATGAGTCAAAGGAATCTTTGAACAAAGGGAATTTCTTGGAGGTTTATGATTGCTTAGCACAACATGATCCAAATTTAGGGAAGGCAAAGTGGATACTGCAGGTAATAGTTGTATGGTGGCTCATGAAATCCAAACAGACATTGTAGAGTGTTTTTGCAAATGAAATTCTACTATCTATTCTTGAAGAAATTGGTGATGATGTCTTTTTGCTTGCTAGTTGATGAGTCAAGGGATGTTTCTTGTAAAGAACAGATGGCTGTGGTCTTGAGATATGTTGACAAATGTGGAATTGTGAAAGAGAGGTTTATCGGTCTTGTGCATGTCTCTGAAACTTCTTCTTCATGCCTCAAGTCATCTATTGATTCTCTACTTGCAAAATTTAAGCTAAGCTTAAAACAAGTTAGAGGCCAAGGATATGATGGTGCTAGCAACATGAGAGGTGAGTTCAATGGGCTTCAATCATTAATTATGAGAGAAAGTAGATCAACATATTATGTTCATTGTTTTGCTCACCAACTTCAGTTAGTTATTGTGGTTGTTGTGAGAAAGCATAAGGGTATAAGCAACTTTTTATCCATGATTCATAGCTTATTAAATGTGGTGGGTGGATCGGCCAAGAGAAGAGACATGATTAGGGATATCAATCATGAACAAGTGACAAAGGCTTTAGGTTGTGGGTAGCTAGAAACTGGGAGAGGGTTAAATCAAGAGCAATGTCTTCAAAGACCTGGAGATACTCGTTGGAGTTCCCATTATAAGACTCTAAAGAGTCTAGTTGACATGTTTTCTATGATTGTTAAAGTGCTAGAATTCGTTGAAAAGGATGACATAGATTGGAAAAATAGAGACCAAGCATCAAATCTTCTAGTCTACTTCCAATCTTTTGACTTTGTATTTTACTTGCATCTCTTATTGACCACATTGACCATCACAAACACTTTATCGTTAGCGTTGCAACGCAAGGATCAAGACATTGAGAATGCTATGAAGTGCTTGCAGTCAACTAGATTAAATTTGTATAACCTTAGAAGAGATGGGTGGGGCAGATTATTAGATGAAGTAAATGAGTTTTGTGAGAAGCATGATATTGCAATGCTAGAGATGGAAGATGCATATGTTGATCCCAAAAGGTCTAGGAAGGCATCTGGAATTACAAACAAGCATCATTATGAAGTGGATTGTTTTATTGAGGTGATACACTGGCTAGTTCAAGAGCTTGATAGCCGGTTTAATGAGACAAGCTCTCAATTGCTTATTTGTTCAGCTGCTTTCAATCCAAGAGATTCATTTCATGATTTTGATATTGAGAGTTTGATAAACCTAGCAAAACTATATCCTGATGATTTTAGATCTGGAGATCTAAGGGATCTTCGCCACTTCCTTGGCCTCTACATTGCTGATGTGAGAGAAGATACTCGATTCTCCAACACAAATACTATCAGTGAGCTTTCACAAAAAATGGTGGCAACAAGAAAAGATCTTTGTTATCTATTGGTTTATCGACTTTTTGAAACTTGTGTTGGTATTGTCGATTGCTACTGCAAATGGGAGATAATATTTTCGAGGATGAAGATTGTGAAAACAAGTCTTAGTAACCACATGGGTGATACACACTTGAGTAATAGACCTATTTGCTATGTGGAGAAAGAAGAATTGAAGAAGGTTACCAATGATGCTGCGGTTCATCGCTTCATGAACATGGAAGGAAAGGGGCGTAGATTTAATCTATAAGAGGTAATGCATGCATTTTTATTTTTTCAATAAGACATTAAATAGATTGTTTGCTTACATTGAACTATTTATTTCTTTTTTCTTAGGTCAATGAGGATTTCATGGTTGAGGATTGCATTTTGTGAACGCCAACAATCTTTTTTGCTGTTATAATTGTGAGATTATCTTACTATACTTTGATAAAGGGTAAGCATAAATTCAGCATTGCTTCTACTTCATTGTTCATGGACTATCACTGTTGATGTGCATCTGTACTGCTTGTTTTAAATTATTCATGTTAAAATTGTGGCTATGTTGCTATTAAGTCATATTATTGCTGTGTCGTTAGACCGTAAGGTCGCACCCCCTCCGTAATTCTCTAGCTCCGCCACTATTCCTTCTCAGTGTTCTTATTTGTCCTGCAATCCATAAAAATTTAGCAATCTTGAGTTCCTTCTCGGTGTTCTTATTTGTCCTGCAATCCGTAAAAATTTAGCAATCTTGACTTACTTAAATTTAGAACATGTTTGGATAAGTTAGGGCTAGCTACTACGCTAACAATTAGCTAAAAGTTGACTAACTATAGGTGGCTCCAACTAGTTACAAGCTTGGCTAACAAATAAGTCCATCTATTAGTCCTCATGTTTGGGTGTATTAGGGCTAATTTTAGCTTATTTGTAGCTAGCTAGCAATCATATCTAGTATCAAACATGCCCAACAATTAAGGTTTCAATCAGTATGGAACGAGAAGGAGCGACTAACTCCGTAGTAATTGGACAACAATCCCACAACCTTTTCTTTGTAAGTAAAGGGGACCTAAACATATCGTATTGGAGTGGTAATATAATATAAATACCGCTCAAATAACATACAACATAGGACACATCACAAACTAGGATACCAGAAGAAGATTTTAGGGTGCATTCAACAAGAACAGAAAGAGGATTGGAAGAATTTCAAAGTCTGCAAGGACATTCGATTCCCTTATTTGGTTTGAAGAGCAGAGTGAATACTTACAACATAATGACACCACCAACAAAACACACGGCAAAACAAAGCGAATGACAACCACCGGGCACAGAGAGGAAACAAAAAATGTACTCCCTTGATACAGCATGCCATTGTTCATCAACAAACACGCCCTAAATGTTAGCAATGCAACCCGATCATCTACCTAGACTCCTAAAACCAAAATGATACTCCTTCCATCCTAAATTATAAGGTATTCCAAGAATTTTGGAGAGTCAATTTTTTTAAAATTTGACCAAAATTATAGAACAAACCACAAAGATTTATGACATTAAATAGGTATACGATAAAAATATAACTAATAAAGAATCTAATGATACTTAGTTGGTGTTATAAGTGTTATTATTTTATTATATAAATTTGATCAAACTTGAAAAACTTTAAATCTCCAAGATTTTTGAAATGCTTTATAATTTGGGATGGAGGGAGTACTGGTGGTGTCGAGCAAGGCAATGAGCAAGGAATCTAGAATGGGAATCTAGAATGTAGATTGTAACCATAGCAACACATCATATATAGTTCCGGAGGGTAGTAGTAGAAATATATACAGGAGGAAGGGTTATAGTCGTATTTAGGATTCAGCCATTCAGGAAGAAGTAAAACAGAGCCATTGGTTTTGAGTATTGTTCACGGACGACCTTCTCGCAGACTACAAGCAGTTGTCAACCTTGCACGTTTCAGCGCTACGACACACGTGCGCAGAGACAGTGTGCTACACTGCACAGATAGACAACGCATTAGTGAGCATCAGGCCATCGTCATTCAGAATCTGGGTGGCATAGAGAGAACACGGCGAATGGGATTATTTGGGCCCATCATTACGTTTGGCTGCGTTTGGTTAGAGATTTGGGCTGCCACAAATCGGCCTAAACAACCAGCAACATCAAATAAAAAAACGCTAGTGCGTGACCTCGCGATGATGGGCTGGCCCGAATGGTGCTGCGTGAGTGATGGCTTAAGACTTAAGACTTCAAGAGCCTTAGGGCAAGTACATTGGTGTTGTCTAATAGACGGTCTCATAAATTGCCACGTAATCTTAAGATTTACCAAACAGACAACCTCTACAATGGATTGTCTTTCAAGTTGTCTGGTAGTAACTTATAATCCCTAAAATTATGGACTGGGGTTTTGAATGACATGATCATTTAGAATCATAACTATGTAGCTTATTTATGTCTCCGAGCTGTGTAGACATTATTCTATAAGAATATATAAAATTTGCTATTCATTACAAATCTGATATAACCGTGCAAATTACACAAGGAATAATTAAATAGGATGATATTTATTGCAAAGCACCTGGTACATATTTAAAAGATCACATAAATCAAATTTAGCTACTGTGCCTATTCTGAAAACGATGCCAAATATGTTCAACTAAATCATTCCTAAGTTGGGTATGTGTCTCTCGATCACGGATTGCAGCATTTCTTTGTAGTACTGTAGAAAAGCTCATGTTATTCCCTATACGGACTGCTGGTGGTAGAGCATATGATAATCCTGGAGTTGAGTTTAAATCAAAAGACATTGCACCAGGTTGTCTTTGGTCTTCAATAATCATATTGTGAAGAATAATACAAGCTTGCATAATTTGACCAACGTCTACCCTTTTCCACTTACGTGCTGGACTCCGATAAATGGATGGAGGGAGTAATTAACTACTGAAACATTAAATATTCTATAATTAAAATAGATATATCCAGCTAGCCCAACTTAGAAAATAAATTAGTTTAACCCTCTCTAACTCGTGCCATGCATATATATCTTGATCTATATATCGTTGTGGATCAAAACTTAATCCCCATTCAAAAAAATAACTAGTAGAGACAATAAAATTCAAGACATGGCACTAAATAATGAGATAATATTTGTCCCCTACTCAATTTAAACAAGAGCTGATAAAGATTTGATCTAGCTTCATTTCTAATTCCCGAAACGATGCATGAATTGAAGTGAGAGGCAGAACCACAAACTTAATTAATTAAGTAATATAGCATTAAACTTCCAAAAGATGTGTAGGAATGCCATGAACTTACCTTCTAGAGTCACATCCTCCAAGCAATTCAGGAGCAAAACCTTTCCCTCTAGATTGAGAGCCACATCTCCTCCTTAGGCTACAATTTTGTCCCAAGGCGGCTAGAAATATCTTTTAAGGACGACTAGTTTTTTTTCAACCATCTCTGCAAATAATGCTTATTTTTAGGAGTGGCTAATGTTTCTAGCTTGGCTGGTGTTACCAACAACCGCCTATGAATTTTCATATGCAGTCCAGTTACTTAGGCCTCCTAGAGTCCTCTATAGAGGTAGCTTTTGATGTAGGCACCTCTAGGGAAAAAAAGAGATACCTTAAAAATTATTTCTCTTAGTGAAATTGATAGGTTGTATCTGTAGTAGTAAAGTTGTTGTACGATATATATGCAATTAAAAGTTTTGCTTCTCTGGATTGGTGGAATGAAAGAAGCAAGAGAAATAGTGAAGCTCCTGGTCTTGCATATAGATCGTGACAAATACAGTTATGGGGGTGATAGCCAAGGTGGAAGAGATATGCTAGTCGTTCAGACAATAATGCATGGAAGAGAGGGCCAACAAAAGGAACTAGGTTCCATTAGCGGACCCAGCACATCACCATAGCCTGGGCAAATCTCATTTAGCCAATTAGAACATGTATTTTGGAGCTGTAGCAAAGCGTGCTGCAACAGAGACCCAAAGGATACACCAGCAGCACAGACCGGACAGGTGCCCAGGGTCACCGGACCCTGGGTCCGCCAGTGCTAGGTTCATTTTGAGTATCGAAGTGGCTAAGGTAGTTCATTTTGAGTATCGAAGTGGCTAAGGTAGCTGGGTTAGTGGGGCGCTGGTAAGTTGGATGTGCAAGATCCTCTATACGATGTGGAGTTGATGACTTGTATACAGGGAGCGGCTGCTGCAGATCAAGGATGGGAAGAATAACTGAAGGCAGAGAATGATGCTCCCATGCATGATGATTAGACAAGTGATGATGTTTGTTCAAATTATGCCCTATCTTTGATTCCAATGGGAGATTTGGTGTGTGAACTCAAGATTTTTTACAAGATAATATTGCTTCTAGAGTCTATGCCTAGAGATGCTCTCTGTAATTTTCTGCTGAGTTATACGGGTTAGATGTTCAAATCCAGAGGTGGATGAAACCCTGTCACAAATTCAAGTTGGAAGAAACACTGGTTAGACTCTTCAAATCTAGGTTCGAAGGCTTCCCCTGGTATGAGTTTCTCCCAGTCATAGCATATAGGAGTGCTGACCTGTGTACACCGGATACCATCTTGTATCTTAGATTTTTTGGCCGGCACATTCTAGTGGAATTTTAACTACTAGTTCTTTTCAGAAAAGAGAGAAGAGAGAATCGAATCGTTTCTTATGCTATATCTGCTGATGTAGGTTCTGTACCCACCACTGGATTAGCTATGCCTTATGCCACATGCATCCAGCATTAAAAGAAAGAACCTCAAGCATTACTGCTTGTCCCAGTTTTCACATTTTTCCTCCCTCCCTCTGAATAAATGTCTCCACTAACAATAAAACACTACTACATAGAGAGGATTATTGTCACGGTCAAAATTGATTTATAGAGAGGTAGATTTATAGAGGTAATACAACTGCATGTAGAAATTGATTTCTAGACATGGTTGATCTTTCCGACCCATTATACAAATTGATTTTTTTTAGAGTTGATTGGTAACATAGGCCATCTCTAAGAAAAACTTTCTTGGAAATGAATACCAGGCAATAAAACTAGTAATTTTTTTAATCCCAAGAGTGTGTCGCTAGTCACATGATTTTTGTGTGAAATATGTGTGCTTGTGGTTCCTAGGATCGAAATTCAAGACCTCTTGCCTTGCGATCACATAGTCACTTGCCATCAAGCAAATGTTTTGTATCCTTTTGTATTAACTTGAATGAATATTGTATTAAATATTAGTGCCTCACAAAGGTATCCATTATCCAATACTATAAATTTTATATTTCACGCTGAGGTCAGTAATTTTGGTACCAGGTGCATGTTCATTAATTCTATATTGTTTGAAAGAAAATCAAAATTTTAATATTAAAATCTAAAAATTTAAAATATAACTTTAGACCCTAAACAATTCCAAATGAAAAAACAGAAACTCAAATATATCTACAGCTTCATTGTAATTTTGTCTTTATCTAATTTTATTTTAAAAAATATGATGTTCTATATTGCATCTAATTTTAAAGACAAAAGTTACCAACGGTATCTAATTAAAAATGTTTTCATTTCGACAGACGGTGTCGGTCCGCTTTCAACGTTCAAAGCTCCCCTTCCTGGTCTCATCCATCCAGAGCAAAGAGCATATATAATATAATGCAGTCCACATTGTCATCTTCCGAAGGTCACATCACAAAGTTATCTTAAATATAAATTACCAGGGCCATACTAATTTGGTCGGCCAGAACTATATGGCGAGTCCTTTGACTGGCGCAGCGGAATTCGAAAATCGCACCTCCACTGCTATTCATCGATCGAGCTGATCTGGATTGATAACAAACCTTACACTCTTTCGACGGTTACATTTTTGACATTTTTAATTAATAGACCTATTTAGCATAGCCCAAATTCCGAGGTCTGTATTATTTATAGATCAAATTTAAGTGGTTTAGATATTTATATTCTATCCTGAACTATAAACAAAAGGATTCAAACAAATGTTATTTTCATGTGCCTCTTGGTCAATCCATGGCTTTCGTGGATCTGAAAAAATACGGATTCTTGAATGCTACATATGTTGAATATGCGTATACTTTGGTTACGTCAGTTTTATTAGGGTTAGAAAAGTTAGAGTTAGACTCACAGTATCCTAGGGGCCTATAATATGAGACTGCCCATGTTATACCATGAGATGATTTGATGGCTAATTTAAGCGCTAGCAAGGTAACTAGAGCACATAATGCTAATGTAGCTACTATTTTACGTACAACTTCTATAGTAGATTTTTCCAAACAGGCAGAAGGAGTTTACATGGATGGGTTTGCAGTCCGCCTCCATTATTGTAATACCTATGTTAATGAGAATTAAAAGAGGCGGCACAATACCCACCTCCATAAATCAAATTCAAATAATAAAATGCAGCCAAGCTCATGCAGGGCCCGACGTCGAGCCCAACAAAGCTCATGCCATCCTAGATCCGCCACCGCCATCCTCGCTATGCCCAAGCCAATCGTCAGGCTGTGGCCTCCCACTTGCCGGATCCTTGCATACTTACACCTAGTGACCCACTGCTCTCAGATCTGAACCTAGATGAATTGAGTGGTCCACCGACGCTGGATCCACACGTGTAGATGCGCTGAGCGCCCTTCGCCCTAGATCCACGCGCCTCCTTCTCCTCTCAAGCCTCGTCTGTGCCACCACTTGGAGTAGAACACCGTAAATAACACGACTATCTCCATAAATCAATTTTAAAAGACAGGCAATTCTTGACCACCTGTGTAAATAAAACGATCACTCCATAAATTGATTTTAAGAGAAGGCCAATTCCTGACCGCCTCCATAAATAAAACGTCCGACTTTGAAAATCCTTAGATATTTTAGGAGACGATTGAATTTTATGACCGCTTCTATTAATAATTTGGAAGTGTCTCATGAAATCATTTATGTACTCTGTGAGGCTGCTGCTCCACTTGTTAGGGGCTTGCGTGTCGAAGCGCCATTGCCAAAGGCCTATGCAATTGGGGGCTAGCTAGCGGGGCCTATGGGATTGGAATGCTTCTGCTGACGGGTGGCCACCAAGCTAGAGATGGAGGGAGGGGGAGGAGGGTGAGATAGAGGGGGGGTAGAAAGGGAGGAAAAGAGCCAACTATAGTTTAAGAGAGCAGTGGCGAATGTAGGATAAATCATCGTTGGGGTCGGTCTAAACTTAGGGTTCGTTTGGCTAGGCTCGGCTCGGCTCCGGCTCTCATCCTATAGCAGTACTGTGGAAGCACTATGGCGGAGCTGAGCGGAGGCACACCAAAGGAGTTGTGGCAGCGCCTCTTCATTTGTCGTCATGCGCAAGCAAAGTCAAAGCGGTTTCCCCAAGCGCTACAACGTACATGATCATAAACTGTGCTACAATGTCCTAGGATTAATTTTCTTTTCTAATGTGCTTTGATTGCCTATCAAATTATTCAATCACAAAAGGTAAACACACAAATAAATATTGAATGCACAATTAACTACACTATGATTAAAAGTCACCAATTTACTATTTTATTTATGTGACATGTTTGCTAGCAAGATGAACTTAGATGAACACAGAATGTGCTCTCTTGTTTGTTGGAATGCAAGCAAACTGCCTTTTGCTGAAAAAAATATATAAAAACCCATAAGCTAAGCATCTACAATTGTGGATTGAGAAGCAAATAATAATTCTGAGAGATAGAATTTGGGATTTTAGGTTAGATCTGTAGAATACAAGTAAGCTAAGGGGATATTCCGTACTTGAGCATGGTTGAATCAACGGAGACTCGGAGAGCGGTGGCGACGGCGGCAGCGGCAGCGGTTGTCACCCGTTCGTCTTTGCCTTCAACACCGAGTGGTGGCTGCAATCACGGAACGGCGATGAGAGCCACTACACGCCGATGCAGACGTTTCGAAGGTCGGACACGGGAGAAGAATCGTCGAATGTTTCTGGCTTTCTGCGGCAAAGCTACTAAGTCTAATTTTTGCTCCCTCAACTTTTGTGAAAGTCTACTTTTCCTCCCTAAATCCTAAAACCAGATAAACAACCTCCCTTATCTTTTTAAACCATACATTTTTCCTCCCTAGAGTGGTTTTGATAGTGGTTTTGCTACAGTAACAGTGGTTTTGTCTTTTTCTTTTTTATTTATTTTGGCCAAACTTTTGAAAAATCATAGTAAATCATAAAAAAATTATAAAATACAAAATTTAATTTTGTTGGACTTTATATGAGTACATCTACACAGTGAATATATAATATGGTATGCATTAGTACAAAATTTTTGTTAGTCTTTTTTCTTTTTTTATTTATTTTGGTCAAATTTTGAAAAATCATAGTAAATCACAGAAAAATAAAAAAAATGGAAAATCTAATTTTCTTAGACTCCACATGAGTAGATCTATAAATAAACATATAATATGATATATTTTAATATAAATTTCTTGCTTGCAGCACTTTTCAATCTATGCTTTTCTGTAATTAATTAAAATAATTCATAAATATAGCTTCTATAACTATTTTGTTCATTAAAGCATACCATATTATATATTCACTGTGCAGATCTACTCATGTGAAGACAAGAAAATTGAATTTTCCATTTTATGATTTTTCTATGATTTACTATAATTTTTCAAAGATTCAAATAAAATAAAGAAAAAAAAAAAAGACTAGCAAAAACTTTAAATAAAGCATAACATATTATATATTTACTGTGTAGATCTACTTATGTGGAGTCCAACAAAATTAGATTTTCTATTTTACGATTTTTTTGTGATTTACTATAATTTTTCAAAAATTTGGCCGAAATAAATAAAAAGAAAAAGACAAAACCACCAGTACTGTAGCAAAACCACCATCAAAACCATTTCAGGGAAGAAAAGCGCATGGTTTAAAAAGTTGAGGGAGGTTGTTTATCCGGTTTTGAGATTCAGGGAGAAAAAGTAAACTTTCGTAAAAGTTAAGGGAGCAAAAGTAGACTTTTGAACTACACATCTTTATTCATTCAACGTAACTTTTGGCCTTCTCTCATGGGCTGTGGGCTCTTGAGTCTTTGCGTAGGCCTATTATGCTTTTACAAACTGGGCTATATATTAATTTATTTGTGTTAAGCTGTCATTATTGCCGAGCGCCAGGGTCATCGTATTTTTTTACAGGGGCCGTAGCTAGTGAAAAAATATGCATTCAAAGGATTCGTAGAAAATCGTCGGGGTCAGGCAACCCCGTCGACTCCACGTAGATTCGCCCCAAAGAAAGGAAGGGAGAGGGAGATAAGGAGGGAGGATAATAATGGGTCCACTAGAGTCGTGGATCTCTGTCCTTCATATAGTAACCATTTTGGGGCGCATGACCCCAACCCAAGAAAGCACATCATGGACATGTTGGAAGCGACACTAGAGAGAGGTAAGCATAGATCGAGCATACACTACTGTTTTTTACCATCGGTTCTTCTCTTGAACTAGTGGTGAAAATGTTTTTTTGCTGTCAATTTGTTTCGAACTGGTAGTGATATATTATAACCAATGGTTTTAATAAAACAGACGGCGTGAAAATGCCATCGGCGAAAACTATTTTTATAATAGTGCTGAGACGTCATTTTAACTCCAATAAGTAAAATATATAGTCATAAATAATCTTAAGAACGGAAGATAAATATATGAAAGAGAGTTCACAAAAAGGAAAACCCTAGAAATTGGCAAAATGTAAGGGAATAAATTAAACTTCATGTTGACTGAGAGTCGTTCTCCTCTAGTGGAGTCATCTATGACCCCAAAAGCACTCCTAATATGCTATCCTAGGATCGTGGCTATCACAGCATAATAAGTGGCCACACTTCCTCCCCGTACCATAAATCTATCCAAGCATATGTGACGAGGAATAGCGAAGCGTGGCTAGTCGCTGCGAATCTGATGTGCTGATCGAGCTGCTGTGAATGTGATGCGCTGAGACCTGAGAGAGGCAACAACTCATGTCTCTGTGAATGCCTGAGGGATGGACATGGGCTAGAGTAATGATTACGCCCGTATCGCACGGTAAGGAGCAGAGTTAGCCGACAGCAGGTGACAACTCCATTTTCTTTAAGCAACCCCCATGGCATTTTTAAAATGAGAACGAATATGTGCTTCTTCCGAATAATTTGACCTCCTAACCATCATTCTTCAAATAACAGGCAAAGAGGCACTGAGAAGTGTAGACTATTGTGCACACTCATGATGCTTTCTTAAAAATTAGCTAAAAGTACCCTTGCAATCCAAACAGTACGACTAATATATAGGTGGTCTAATTTCTTAATCGACATTTAAAACTAATTATTAGCCAACTAACTAGCTAATCCTAGTTAATTTGAACCATTTTTGAGCCCCAACTAGTAAATAGTTCTAGCTGATCCAAATAGTCACTACTCCTTTTGAGTTTTGACGGCATTGATGTGCATGTGCAGTTCAACCTAACGTTTCACCTAATAATTCCAGTGCTGTTGGATCAATGCACACTGATGGTCAGTTTTGTTTGTTTTAAGATATGTTGGGGAATCATATGCTTATTTTCTAGGTCAAGTCTTCAAACCTAGTTATGGGGTTGATCAATGGAAAGAAGTACATGATACTTCACCGGGATTTAAAGATAATCTTCTAGTTGGGATAGACT
Source organism: Chrysopogon serrulatus (assembly GCA_015844335.1). Classification (NCBI taxonomy): domain Eukaryota; kingdom Viridiplantae; phylum Streptophyta; class Magnoliopsida; order Poales; family Poaceae; genus Chrysopogon; species Chrysopogon serrulatus. Next base: position 105,547 of record JADLZL010005110.1, on the reverse strand, counting down.
CTATTTCAAGCTTTTTAGATCTCTCAAAGCAGAGAGTGGTGAAAGTCCAAGCATATATATAAGAGTAGTCCCAATGCTTTGATTAGAATAATTTTCATAAAATTTATTAGCCTGCTATGTAAGAAAGTTGTTTATGTGCATGGAAAATTAAGAAAGAATCTGAAGAAAATTACTTCTTGTAGAGGAATCGGTGCCTACCTTTTTAAGGCTTGTTTGGTTAGCCCGGACTCGGCCCAGAAATTGTTCTAGCTGATTAAAGATTATATGAATTAGACAAGTAATCTAGCTCAGAATTGTTTAAGGTAGAACCGAACAGGCCTGGAAGACTTGACCGGTTCCACATTATTGCAGTCATCTTTTTTATGTTACCATAGCATCATGTGCCCTCCCTCCCACCTATGATTCATTGTGTCCATATCCTCTCCGCACCCACAGATAACACCCCCCCACACCCCCCCAACCCCCACCCCCCAACTTGTGCCATGGCAATATGGGCATATGGCATTCCCACTCCCAACCCCTATCACGGCACGCATACGGCCCCAATGATGTTTGAAGAAGTTTATTCTAACTCCTTGAACTACTATCATAGTTTGCTTTTAGTCTTCGAACTCTAGAATCAGATATCTCTTACCTCTAAACTCTTAAAAAACTATGCAAATTACCTTCTTGTCCTTGTTTGAAGTGGTTTGAAGACGATTTTGTATTTTTAGTTAAAAATATATGGTAAATATACTTGATAGTCTTTAAATCATAGAAAAATGTTTCAAGTTTCTAAAACTTGTAAGAAAAAACAAAAGGATAAATTGGATAGGATGAATCCAAAACAAATATGAAAATATCTCCCAATGCTTAAAAACAATATATATTCAGCTATAGGAAAAATGGAAAATATCCTAAAAACTAGAAGAATCCTAAAACATTCTAAATGATGTCGAAACGTGTTTTGAAAACTTTTTCATAACGAAAAACATAAGGCACCCCAACATGAATGCATAGAATGAATCCATTCATCATTAGTGTATGTTACATTCATGCTAGTTGCATCATATTATTGTTATGAAAGGTTCTAACATGTTTATACATCGTCTAGAACGTTTTGGAAATTGTATAGATATTTCTCCTATTTTTTCTAGAGCTGAATTTAGTTTTTGGAAGATGAATTTAGTTTTTGGAAGTTCTAGAGATATTTTCGTGGGCTATAAATACTTTATTTGAATTTGTCATATCCAAAACTTTGTCTAATACTTGTTTTGTTGGATTAATTAGAAATTTCAAGATATTTTGTATGATCTAGAAACCTATGAAGGATTTATCAGAATTTTTTTAACTAAGAAAGATAAAACCGTCTTCAAACCACTTCATGTAAGGATTTATCAGAATTTTTTAACTAAGTAATAATTTCATGATGCAAAAAAGAAGAAGTACCAGATTAGTAATAAAATATATTTTTGTAACAAATTTATTTGAGACATAAATATTAATATCACTTTTACTATAAATTTTGGTTAAATTTGAGCTAATTTGACTGACACATTTTTTCATAATTGTTTTCTTTGACATAGGGAGTAGTACCACGGACGGTCCTAGAGGCCGAACCAACGTGATCCCGGCCCGTCTCGCAAGCTTGTCTGCTGCCCCCTAGACGACGTAAAATCATTGATGACTTGACGTGTCTGGCGATGATGAGGACTGATGAGAATCAAGTGCCATGGCCCATGAAGTAGCTAGCGCATCCCCCTTCTCGGACGCAAGTATAGGCCATTCACACACACGTACACGCCGGTGCCCTTATTCAAGCACAGCGTTATTAATGCATGGTGCTTCCGAGACCTGTTGTTCTTCCTGCAATATGTACCATTAGTACTCCAATCTATAATCTTTCACTTTGCTGGATGGGAAGAAGGTGCACTGCTAAGTCCTTACTCAAGGACGATATAGCCAGCCCATGTATTATGGCACTGCACGCCCAGCTCGTGCACACAACAGCCAGCTTCCACCACCCACGGCTGGTGGCTCCCGTCACTCTGCCGCGTCACCAACCTTGCGCCCTCCCTTAATCACCATGTATCGAGACTCCCCCGCCACAAGCCTTGCCGGACCGCCATCTCCCACCGGACCGTCTGGGTGGGCATGGCGCTCCTGCCGCATCTTCTGGCCGCCGTCCCTCTCGCCACCACACTGTCCTGTCATGACCACACCTCCCCTCTACCTCTTCTACAGTGCCGGTGAGTGGCCTTAGAACCCTAACCTTTTCTTCTTCCTTCCAGCGAGCGGGTAAGTGGCACGCGGATGGGTCGCCGTTGCACTCGCAGGTGACCTATCTGTGATAGAGTTTGTGTTCATCAATCTCAATACGGTCGTCAGAACGGGCTTCCCAGAACTGGTACGCTCGTACAGGTAATAAGATGCGTGCATGTGTGAATTTTTTTTTTTTTTTGAAAGATTGCATGTATGAATTATTGCAGTGTAAATGAAAGAAAATGACTACCAATGGGGGTACTAGGCCTTACGTGTTTACTGAGCAGCCTTGCAAAGTATGGCTTGACGTAAACCACAGAATACATGGTCCTAAAAATCTAAAATCTTTGATTGTGAACTTGTAATCGTTTCTAGTTCTAAATTGTTTGTGGAGTCAATGGGGGCCAGGGGCTTGCTCAATCGACAAATAGCGACGACTACTAAGTTGAGTAACAAGACAATGAAAGACGGCCCCATTTGCACATCCATTAGTTGAAAGAACAGACAATAATTTCCTTATCGAAAAGGACAATATATAGCGCTTTCATTTTGTCACTCAAGAACATCCTTGGCCGTGTCGTCCATTTAATGTTCTGCAAGTTGTCCCACTATTCGGACACTTTTCAACGTTAGCTTCTTAATAAAATATGGGTACAAACCCGTTCGCGAAAAAAAAAAACTCCCGAACGATAGAAAAACGATGTGATATCGTTGTTCTAGAAGTCTTGACCTTGAAACAATGAAACACCGTGGAGATCTCTTCAGCAGCCGGCTGAACCGTTCACCCTGAAAACGGCTTGTGCATTCAACAGTCGCTAGATGTTGCCGAGACGCTTCACAGGGGACCAGCTTAACACAAGCAGATTCGATTCACGCCCTTCACCAGTTCCTCTTCTCTTCCCTGACCGAGACGTAAACTTCGCGTGGCGAGGAAGGCCCCAGCTCAGGATCGAAGAAAAGGAAGCCTGAACACAATGGGAAACAGCGATGCGAATCATTGGGAGTTTTTCAGACTGGCCTGTGCCCTGGAGCATGAACCACGGCGTTGGCAGTTCTATTCGACACCTCCAATCTGCAAGGATATAGATACCCTGCTTTCTGCCCGAAAGAGGCGACATGTATGTAAAGGACTCGAAAAACCTGAATGGAACAGGATCCAAAACCCTTGTCCAAAGGTAAAGTACTCGGTCACGCACTAGATCTCTCATGCCATGATCATTATTCTTGTGCGCTGCATCTGGTAACAAAACACAAAAGAAAGCGAAAATTTGTCATTGACTGCTGACTGCCCTGCGTCGTACGGTGTAATTAGTCTTTAGTGGACCATGATTCACTCTTATCCACTACTACTCTTTACTCCGAATTCGGATCTAGAAGCACTAGGGGTACCGCTCCACTCATCATCATTACTACGTAGTTTTTTCCCCTCAAAATATATACATATTATGAAAATCTATCAACCTTACTATTACTATTAGAGATTCCAAAAGAGTTTCATGTTAACTGTCTTAAGACAAATTTAGGAAAAAAAGATAAATCTTATATAAGCTCTCATAATAACCAGAAAAATCTGACCTTTTTAATTTGGTAGACTTTCATTGTACTTTCCGATAATAGCTATTGGATTATTTTTTTTAAAAAGATAACTAGCTAAATTTGCACCTAAATTGGAAAAATAACCTCCTAGATTTGAGTCTAAAAATATCCGTATATGTCATTTCAAAATGTCATTATAAAGTAAAGCATTTTAATTTTGTCATTATATCGTCAATTTCTATTAAATTGTATTAATACTCCATGATAATGAATTTGTAGGTTGTTATATTTTAAAGTGTATTAATTCTGAATAAAACATTTTATAATTTCAAGAAATTTGTACTTTGGTAAACAAATCACTCCCGTATAATTCTTCAATATAGCAAATTAAGCATCTTGAGTATTTCGGTGCATCCGAAAAGTAGCAAAAGTTTAGCCTTGGACCATATTTTTTAATAAAATATAAGGTAAGTTTTTTTAATAAATTATACAATAAGCACTAAAGTTTCATCTTAACAATTAGATGCACAAAGTGGCAAAAGCCTATGAGATCCAAAGTTCAAAACTAAAATATAGATTTGTGATGTTTACAAAATCTTATGTTTCAAAACTATGAGATCCAAAGTTCAAAACTAACAAGAGTTTATATTACTGAATCTTAGGTTTCAAATAAATACATATTGCACTAGAAATAAAAAGATGAATCCTACAAATTATAAGTAGAGGTTCGCAATATAATTTCCATGATAATCTTAGGAATTGTCTCAAAATGGCAAAGTTGTGGCCATCAATCAGACAAACTATGTGTTCTAGATAATTACCCAGAGGTCTTTATAAAAGTAAAATACAGTTATCCACGAATCTGCATCTAAATTACATACTTATGTTGTTATGAAACATAATCTAAAGTGTACATTAATCTAAATTTACATCTAATTACCTATTGTCCATTATGATAGATAATTTGCATAACGCCTTAAATTTACATCTAAATTTCCACTTCTCTCATTATTCTAAAGTTACCCATCAAATCTATATCAAAATTACCAAAATAAACCTAGAGAAAGAAACATAAACACTGATATTAGTAATTATAATTAGTAGTAGGCATATTAAACATCAACATCTTATGTTTATTTCTTGCAAGATTTTAGCACAGATCGAGAAGTTATAATTGAATCCAGGGTCATATGGAAACCAGGCTATCCACACACACACACACATAGTGCTAGATAACAAAATTGTCCATCAGAGAGTATCTTTCACTAATCAGTGTGCCGCGAAGACTTTGACTGTGCAGTCGTTGGTCGTTGTCTTATTGCCGCATGCGCATCAGTGCGCACTCATCGATCATGTTATAAGATCGAACCTTCCTAGCAAGTTCACTCACCATAGTCTGAACTGAACGTCAAGAACACACACACCTCACTCATGCTGACAAAAATGGCTGATCACTCCTATCTTCCACTCCTCTTCCTACTAGTGTTCATCAGCTCGCAATCCATAGCGGCGCAGACGACTGACACCAGCGAGCCAGCAACACTCCTAACAATCAAGAAAGACTGGGGCAACCCATCTTCCCTGAGCTCATGGAGTTCCCAGAACGCTTCTTCCTACTGCAGCTGGGCAGGGGTCAAATGCACGAATGGCCATGGCGGCCAAGTGTCCACCCTGTCCTTCCCAAATCTCAACATAACCAATCCAGTCCCATCCTCCATTTGCAACCTCAAGAACCTGTCCTACCTCGATCTTTCCTACAACAACCTCACCGGCCAGTTCCCGACGGCACTCTACGGCTGCTCGGCACTTCAGTTCCTTGACCTGTCCAACAACCACTTCTCCGGTGCCCTCCCAGCCGACGTCGACAAACTGTCGTCGGCGATGCAGCACCTCAACCTGTCAAACAATGGCTTCACCGGCAGTCTGCCGCCGGCGATTGCCGCGTTCCCGAAGCTCAAGTCCCTTGTTCTTGACACCAATGGCTTCAACGGCACGTACCCGGGCTCGGCAATCGCCGGCCTCAGCAAGCTCGAGACGCTCACTCTGGCGAATAATCCCTTCGCGCCAGGCCCTATCCCCGACGACTTCGGGAAGCTGACGAAGCTCCAGACGCTGTGGATGTCAGGGATGAACCTGAATGGTCGCATCCCCGACAAACTGTCGTCGCTCACCGAGCTGAAGTTGTTGGCTTTGTCCAAGAATACGCTTAACGGTGGAATCCCGGAGTGGGTTTGGAAGCTTGAGAAGCTTGAGGTGCTTTATCTTTATTCGAACAACTTCACCGGTGCAATTGGGCCGGATATCACCGCCGTGAGCCTGCAAGAGATCGACCTGTCTACAAACTTGCTCACCGGATCGATACCAGAGAGCATCGGCAAGTTGAAGAACTTGTGGTTGCTCTACATGTACTTCAACAACCTCACCGGGCCGATTCCGGCGAGCGTTGGGCTGCTCCCGAAGCTCGAGGACATCCGGCTGTTCAGCAACATGCTCTCCGGCCCCCTCCCGCCGGAGCTCGGGAAGCACTCGCCGCTGGGCAACCTCGAAGTGTGCAACAACTTGCTCAGCGGCGAGCTCCCGGACACGCTCTGCTTCAACAAGAAGCTCTACGACATCGTGGTCTTCAACAACAGCTTCTCCGGCGCGTTCCCAGCGGTCCTCGGGGACTGCGACACGGTGAACAACATCATGCTGTACAACAACAACTTCACCGGAGAGTTCCCCGAGAAGGTATGGTCGGCGTTCCCATTGCTGACAACTGTTCAGATTCAGAACAACAGCTTTACTGGCACGATGCCCAGTGTGATCTCCTCCAACATCACACGGATCGAGATGGGGAACAACCGATTCTCCGGCGACGTGCCGACCACCGCGCCGGGGTTGCAGAACTTCAAAGCGGAGAACAACCAGTTCTCCGGTGCTCTACCGGAGGAGATGTCGGGGCTAGCCAGTCTCACCGAGCTGGACCTCGCCGGGAACCGGATATCCGGCTCGATTCCACCTTCCATCCGATCGCTGCAACGCCTGAATTCCCTGAACTTTAGCGGCAATCAGATATCTGGCGCGATCCCGTCGGAGATCGGGTCGCTGACGGTGCTCACCATCCTTGATCTCTCCAACAACGAGCTCGCCGGAGAAATACCTCAGGAGTTCAACGACCTCCATCTCAGTTTCCTAAACCTCTCTTCCAACCAGCTCACCGGCGAGCTCCCCGGCTCGCTGCAGAGCCCGGCGTTCGAGGACTCGTTCCTCGGCAACCCTGGCCTCTGCGCCGCGGTGAACCCGTATATAAACTTCCCGGCGTGCCGGTACCGCCGCCACAACCAGATGTCGACTGGGCTGATCATCCTCTTCTCCGTGCTCGCCGGCGCCATCCTCATCGGCGCCGTCGGGTGTTTCCTCGTCGTCCGGCGGAAGAAGCAGCGGCGCGACGTGACGTCGTGGAAGATGATGCCGTTCCGCAAGCTGGAGTTCAGCGAGTGCGACGTGCTCACCAACCTCCGCGACGAGAACGTGATCGGCAGCGGCGGCTCCGGCAAGGTGTACCGCGTCCACCTCCCCGGGCGCGGGCGCGGGTGCGCCGGCACTGGCACGGTGGTGGCCGTGAAGAAGCTGTGGAGCCGGGGGAAGGCGGAGGAGAAGCTGGACCGGGAGTTCGCCACGGAGGTGAAGATCCTGGCGACATCCGGCACAACAACATCGTGAGCCTCCTCTGCTACATCTGCAGCGACGACGACGCCAAGCTGCTGGTGTACGAGTACATGGAGAACGGCAGCCTCGACCGGTGGCTGCACCCCAAAGGGCGGCGCGGCGGCCACGGCGGCGCTGGACTGGCCGACGCGTCTGGGCATCGCCGTCGACGCGGCGAGGGGGCTCAGCTACATGCACGACGAGTGCGCGCGGCCGATAATGCACCGGGACGTCAAGTCCAGCAACATCCTGCTCGACCCGGCGTTCCGTGCCAAGATCGCCGACTTCGGCCTCGCCCGCATCCTGCTCAAGTCCGGCGAGCCCGAGTCCGTCTCCGCCGTCGGCGGCACCTTCGGGTACATGGCTCCAGGTACGTTCTTGATTATTGGCAAGGCAGTCGATCACCGGCGGCGAACCCTTCGACACTCTGCTGATTGGAATTGGGTGCAGAGTGTGGGCGCGGCGCCAAGGTGAACCAGAAGGTGGACGTGTACAGCTTCGGCGTGGTGCTGCTGGAGCTGGTCACTGGGCGGGTGGCCAACGACAGCAGCAAGGACGCCGCCGAGTGCTGCCTGGTGGAGTGGGCGTGGCGGAGGTACAAGGCCGGTGGCACTCTCCACGACGTCGTCGACGAGAGCATCCCGGACAGGGCCGTGTACGCCGACGACGCCGTGGCCGTGTTCGTGCTCGGGGTCATGTGCACCGGCGACGACGCGCCGTCCCGGCCGTCCATGAAGCAAGTGCTGCAGCAGCTCGTCCGCTACGACCGCACCGCCGGCGTTGACGGCGCCTGCCACAACGACGATGAGCTGGGACAAGTAGTGCCCAAGGGGAAGCATGGTCGTGGTCACCAAGCTGCCAAGAGATCGTTGGAAGCCGGAGCGTTCTTGGGTGGCGACGAGGAAAGCGGCAACTTCGTGGCTCGTCCTGTGTAAAATCTTCACTTGAACTTTACTTTTTCAATAAAATATGGCGTTAAATCTTCCTAAAAGGCAAATTACTCCATAGGACCTCTTGTAATATGTGCTGCGTGGACATGAATGAAGACCGACAAATAATTGAACTTTGCTCTTTTCTTCTTGTCGAGACGATGACCGAGCTTTCAGTGACGTGGTCCAATGATAAGAGCTTTAACTCTGATTCCAATGTTACAGAATGAAAATTTTAGAAAAATATAAATTTCATTTGTTTGTGTTATTCATGATTTTTAAGGCACAACCTAAAATGGAAATTTGAATGGGTAACACGGTAGTTTTTTTAGTGTTATCGCATTGGCATTTTTATCCCATTTTCTGTTATTTTATTATATTGGCTAAAATGTTTAAGAATAATTAGGGTAGTGTACATTAAACACAATAGCTGCACGATGACTGATCATCATTACTCTAAATAAGCACATATGGCTTAAATCTTCCTAAAATGTAAATTATAAAACTTCTTGTAATATGTGTTGCGTGGACATGAATGGACAGAAAAATAATTGAACCTTGCACTTTTCTTCTTGTGGATGACGACCCAAGCTTTTTCAGTGACGTGGTCCAGTGATAAGCTGAGCTTGAACTCTGATTGGAAGTTACAAATTGAAAATTTTAGAAAACTATAAATTTCAGGGTATGACACTGTACAACTTTTTAGTGGTATCACATTGGCATTTTTATTTCATTTTCTGTTATTTCATTACATTGGCTTAAATGTTTAAGAATACTTAGGTAGTGTACATTCAACACAATAGCTTGCATGAGGACTGATAATCATTACTCTAAATAAGCATATATGGTATAGATATGAAGCAATACAACAAAGGAGGAGGATTGACAAATAGTATTAGACTTGCAAACCAAGTCTCATACTCAGGATTGGAGATGAGCTCGTCAGGGTGTTAGCAACCTCAGGCCCAGTCCAACACTCCACCTCCCATAGGTTCGGACGTTCATGCGCTCATGGCCCACTTATAAGGCAAGAGGCCCAATTTCTCCCAAAAGCCCGGACTGATGGGAGAGGGATGCTCTCCCTTATAAGGTGGTCATGGCCCCCTAGCCTTGGCAAGGTGGTACTAAACCTGAGGTACCTGACATCCCACCCCCCATAAGGTGGGCCACCCCCCATAAGGTGGTGCCTGGGCTCTGATACCATTTGTTAGCAACCTCAGGCCCAGTCCAACACTCCACCTCCCATAGGTTCGGACGTTCATGCGCTCATGGCCCACTTATAAGGCAAGAGGCCCAATTTCTCCCAAAAGCCCGGACTGATGGGAGAGGGATGCTCTCCCTTATAAGGTGGTCATGGCCCTCTAGCCTTGGCAAGGTGGTACTAAACCTGAGGTGCCTGACATCCCACCCCCCATAAGGTGGTGCCCCTGACACAGGGTTCTCCTTCGACTTGGGGATTTGCTCCGGCGGCGCCTCCATATCTGGCTCGAGGAAGTGCGCGAGCTGTGCACCCTGCAGGCCGGAGAGGACTTGCATGCATCTTACAAGAATGAATATGGGTAACACGACTCCAGCCGATGCCGAATCTGTATCTTTTCATCTCTATGCTTGTAAGTGTAACAATGATGCCCAAATGACCGAGTTTAGCTGGACAACTCACACTGTACTGTACCACTAATGGCCCATCATCAGCTTATGCCTGTAGGCTACAGCTCCACCAATCTTGTCAGAAAGTGGTAAAGCTGAAACGTGGGAATTGAGGCAACGTGGGAATTGAAGCAACGGCTCCCACTCTTGGCAGCTAAGCTACCAGAGTCCATTAGTGCTATGCTTTGAGTGTTCTACTAAGCCGCATGCCACCTTATTCAAAGAAAAAATTACTAAGTCCCCTAATCACCGTGAGCTCCAGTTTAGATGCTCCAGAGTCCATTAGTGCTATGCTTTGAGTGTTCTACTAACCAGACTCCAATTAGAGCTACTGTAATGACCTTGACTAAATAAAATTACAAGTACCCCTAATCACAATTAGCAAAATTTTTTCAATGATCAACGGCTGCTAGTTTTGTTTTTGAGAGGAACGGACCGTTACACCCCAAGCGCACAGAAACGAATCCTATTTTTTCGAATAAGCAAAGGATTTGTGTGTCATTGTTAAAATAAACATTGTTAACGGTTTAATTTAATTGAGGTTGTCTCCAAATTAATTAAAGACCGACATGCATGCATATCTGAACGACGGCACGGTGTAGAAGTCTGGAGCTGACAGCATCGCCACGAGGGACATGACCGTCGTCACGCACTGCACCGTGCGTAAAAACTCGTAGCCATCGCTGGACTTCCTTGGATCGGAAGGTGGTCAGGCGCCGTCGCCCTTCCGCCAGCTGCTGCTTTCGCCGACGTGCGTGTGCGCGATATCTCCATCCTTGTCTGAGCTAAATAGGGTTAGCAAATGGGAGATATCAGTGAGGGTTATTTAGCAAATGGGAGAGATCTAGCAACAATTAAGCATAAACCAGAGGGGCCCGCAGGGGCCGTGCCACCCTCAAAAAAAAAAATACTATGCAAAAAAATTTTAAAATTTCATAAAAAAATTCAATAAAAATTTGATTTTTCATCAAAAATTCAATAGAAATCTAATTTTTTATAAAAAAAATCAATGATACATTATAAAAATTTCTCTTTTCACCTCGGCTCCCTTTATTCTAGAACGCTGGTTCCGCCATTGATTAAGCACGTAGTAGTACTCAAGCAAGCAAACAGAGATAGTATCTGCCTCAACCATGCACGGTCATCAATTTAAAAATGCAGTAGCTTTCACCGGCGGATTGCATGCTCACCTTCTGTCTTCTGAGTCTGAGGCCTAGCTTTCACGGGCGGATTCCTCACCCTTCACGCCTTGGCCTCCGTCCGCTGCCAGGCGCTAGCAGCTCCCCGTGGACCGTGGAGGAAGTGAGTGAGTGAGTGAGCGAGACGGCGAGTAGTGACGGCTGGTAGATGGATGAGGCGTCCACGCGCGCAAGGCGATCAAGAGGGGTGGTGGGGAGTATATATAACACGGGTCGCGGCCGGCAACTGATGGCAGTCTGGCACTCTGGCAAGCTAGGTACGATCGTCCTCCTCTCAATCTATGCTAGTATTCAGCATGAGCACGAATCAGGAAGTAAAGCTGCTCTCTGTTAGCTAGGGTGCTGATTCGCAGTTGCTTTATATCTCCCGGCCGGATCGGACTCCCATGTCCCATGTCACAATCCTCCACCACAGAAAAGTAGTCACCAGTGCCGATCTAGCTATATACCACGGCGGGAAGCGCACAGAGTCGCCTCTCCAAGGCTTTAACCATTGTTTTCCACCTTGGAATAGTGAATACATTGCGTCTTTTTGTTTCTCCTAATCTGTCCTAATCTGAATATAATCCTATCTAGTTTTATTTGGACCGACCAATAGCTTTCAGATGACGACGAGTATACAGTAAAGCAACCAATGGCGGAACCAGCGCCCTTGAATAAAGGGGACCAAGCAATAAAAGATACATCGTAAATAGGTGAAAGAATATTTTTTTTTTTTGTAATGTATCATTGAATTTTTGATAAAAATTGGATTTCTATTGAATTTTTGATGAAAAATTGAATTTCTATTAAATTTTTGGATTAAAAATTGAATTTTTTATGAAAATTTATTTGTCTATAGTAAAAGAAGAAATTTATTGTTTTGGGGCCCCTGCCCCCCCCCCTCCGCCTCTAAAAAGCAACTGAATTTTTAGAAAGCATATTGAGACAACGTGCGGACGGGAACGTATAGAAATTTGAGTGAGGCTTGCTTTTCTATTTAAGTTTCATAAGAATTTTAATTTCCTTTTCCAGTTTAGCAGATAACCAATTTCCTTTTTGGCCTATGTTTTGCAAGATCTAAGGATGCATTCATCTATTGATACCCATGACCATCCTATCATGCACAGATAATTAGGTTGTTTCTGAAAATAAACATCTCAACATGATTTCCTATCTGTTATATTCAGGTATATTTTATTGTGGTTTGATTCCAAGTTGGTAAGGTTGACATTTCTATATTAATCAAAACTCCACATGATGAATTGTGTATTCTGAAAATTCTTGGTAAGAATCTTGTGTTGCTAGTTGCTACTCTAACTTCAGGATAGAATATGTCCTCTAGGTGTGTGCTTTTAGCTAGCTTTTGCCGTTCATAGTGGTTCATCTTCTATTACAAGCTCAAAACCCAAGAATCAGTTCACCATTATGCACACCCGTGAAGCAAATGCTCGTATGGCTCTCTGAAATTCAACAGAATTGTCATACAACAACATTAGTTTAAAGAGTTTAAAATTTAGTTTTTGGCTTTGGCCAAAAAATGAATCACTCCATCTGTTCCAAATTATATATGTCGTACCTCCAGTTTTCTTGTTTCCCACAGGGGTTTTTTAATGAGACATGGTGATTACCAATCACACCTGTTGTTTTCTAAACTCGTTTATGGTTTTTCTTTCCCAAAAGGGTACCCACATAAGTTTAAATTGAGGAATAATATATATATATATATATATATATATATATATATATATATATATATATATATATATATATATATATATATATATATATATATATATATATATATATATGCCATATCATTGTCTCCTTTTTCCACTAGGTTTAGGAGTTCAAATAGCATATCAATATATTTCTCAGAATTTTTCAATATGTCGAATTTTAATTTTATCGAAGGAAGATTTGATCTAGGGAAATTGTTATGAAAAAGGTGTCTCTTCAGATAAACACGTCTTCAAGATGCCTCTCCAAATAGATATTTCTTTAGGAGTGATCTCATCTCATTATTAAAATTAGAGTAGACATTAGTGCTATCTTAGGGAGTTAAAATGGCTACCAAAGGGAAATGTGTTTTTTTTTTTTTTTTTTTTGGGGAGAATGTCCTTTGGCACAGAGGGTGGGAAATTGTGGTCTTATCCTTTCATGACAACTTTTACCGTATCACTCCACCTCGTATATATATTCGGTCGTCTAATACACAAGTTTTTCCCTTCTATGTATTATTCCATTCACATTTCAATTTTTTTTTTTTGACTATCACATTTCATACTTTAACGATAGGCAAGCAGCACGCTGCTAGATATATAGCTGCAGTGTCTGCTTCTGGACGGCCCAACAAAGATTAGACATGACGATGCGACGTTGCCAAGATTGGCGCCGTCTATGAAAAAAATCGGTAATGCTGGGGCTCGGCTGTCCGCCACGCCCAACTTCAGCCGGACACGCGACCAGCGCATGCGGCCTGCGCTCCTCCCCCCCCCTCCCCGACGGCGACGGCGATGGCGAAGCTCCTCCTCCGCCCGCCTCGTGCTCCCTCCCCCTCCCCGACGCTCCTTCCTCTCCCTTCTCGGCGATCGGGCGGCGACGGGGCGAGCACCCCCCTTCTTCTCCAACTCCGTGGGGTGTAGAAATGGCCGGCCGACCGGGGAGGAAGGGAAGATAGGTGGTGGGGAGGTTGGATGGCGGTTTAGGGGCGCTTGGCGGCGGGGGGACGGCGGCGGGCCAGGTCTAGGGGCGGGGGCGAGGGCGCTGAGCTGGAGAAGGAGGTGGCGGGGGGGGAAGAAGCGGCCGCCCCGCCCCGGCTGTGGTTCGCCAGAGCTCCGGCCGAAGCTAGGGGCGGCGGCCCTAGCTGCCGAGCCCGGCGAACCCCCTGGCGCCCGGCGGGCGGTGGTGGCGGTGGGGCAAGGGCGCCAGAGTGCCGCGTCGTGGGGAGGAGGGCGTCCGGATGCACGCCGGGCGTCCGGCGCAGTCATGACTGATGGAAAATCCGTCGTCTTCGGTGTAGCTTGCTCGTGGTAGTGGTCACGTAGAATCGGGCTTTAAAAATTGTGAAATAAAGTTAGTACTTAGTAGTACCTAATTTTTATACCTCTTCAATTTAACATAATTTGTAGTTGAGACTACTACATGTAACTAGCTGGCTATAATTAGCTTGGAGTGACTGTATCAGCCTCTGGCGCAATCACACATGACGCAGAAAAGCGAGTTTGCATGCAAATGAGTGACGACAAAAGAGCTGGATGGTTGGCTCTGATATTTTCTTGTTGCGCCAAGTATGAGCACCTCACACTATCTATAGCTAGACCATGAAAATTTAAAGGGGTTATATAGGGGGGGCTTAGGGCCACAGCCTATGGCCCTAGTGGCCCTACGTCCAAATCCATCCTAGCCTCCTTTTATATTGATTTCCTGCATCAAGTCCGAAAAGGAAGGTGTGTAGATGCTAAATTGGTGGTTGTCTTACGGCAGTAGCCTTGGTACCTAAGGTCTAAGAACCCTAGGGAGACCATACTTTGCCCTAAGATCACTTCTAATCAACTTAGCGAAAGAATCATAGTAGGAGGGAAGGACCATCACGAACCTGAACATAATGCCACGTCACCAATTACCTGGTAACTCTTAGCGGAGTTAGCTATGTTCGGACGAACTGTCGGATGAACTGTGTAATGTTAGCTCAGCATGTAAATATGCATACCCAAAACTAATCCAATACAATTATTAGCATGCTTTCCTTATCTCTCGTACAGATAGCACATAAGGATACGCATGCATACAATAAAGCATTTTGAATGAACAGGTTAGTGGCAAGATGCTCCGATCATAAGCTCAGTGACAAATACTTTGGGCCCAATATATTTCATTGTTGAACGTGTTGGTTAGTGCTTAGTGCTTATAAGCTACTACCATCATTCCAGATTACAATATGTTTGGGTTTTTCTACATACCATAATTTGGAACGAAAGGAGTACCATCTGGTTCTCATATCCATCCAGTTGTAGACATCCCACAACTGAAAGTTGTTAAGCTCAGATATTGCGTTATGTTCCATTGCACCTGATGCTGTTATTTACCCAGTGCAAGTGGTGGACAAATGCATGTATGCGAGCGGTCGGTCCCTCTGCCGTTTGGGTTGATTCGGTTGTCTGACTTACCGGCAAATTGGACTGTGGGGGAACCTGGATGACATCAAGAAATGCTTTCCTCTATCAGCAACATGGGGTGAATCTGGGCTATGGCCTGTGTAGTGTAATAATTATTAAATACTGGAGATAACCGTTGAGGGGACAAGAACTCGAACTTCTCTACCCTTACTCCTCTCCCTCTCGCTGCCGGCAACTTCTTCACCAACACTGGACGATTCCTTTTTGATTAACAGAGCTACATGATTCACATAATGATACTGCAATGAATAATATGGCCAAAACTTGATGCACTACTTTGAATTTATATGTATGTATCTATCTGGGGTACATGACTAAAAATACACATGGTTTGTGCATGCATAACCCAATGACATAACTAGACTATTAGCTAGAGCCCTAGACTCGCAACTTTTTTTCTGCATACTGTGAGGCTTAACCTAAAGGACCAGCTCGAGTGCACGACTCTCTAACCATGCCTATGGTTCCTTGTGGCGTATGATCTCCCATGATTCTCAGATGTTGAATCTCATCTTTATCCTTCACAAATGTCCCGGATACTTCCGCTGTAATCTTGCACCAGCTTCCACGGTGAGCAAACCACAGGCTTTCCATCCAGCTGCAAGCAGTTGATGGCATACGATCAAGTCCTGCCAAAAAAGAAATAAGGACCAAACACAACATAAACATAGTAGAACAATTTTTTTATGCTTAAGGAATGAATGAAGGATTGTGACACTAGACATGCCTCAACTCCGATTTCTGGCCTCTCGAGTGTTATGCAACTTCACACCTGCATCACCTTTAGAAACCACTTTGAATCACATGTTTCATCGACTTTTGTGGATCCAAACAGTTAATCATGAAAAGTAGACAGACAAGCGTAGTAGAGTTCAGATCATATCAAACTAGTAGAGAAAGTATAGGAAGAAAAACCTTGTTTGAAATGACGTTTCAATTCACTTCACCCCCACCTACTAAGTGTACCTTATCAGCAAGAACTGAGCTCTCTACAAACTCTGTACAATTGCTGCTTGGCAAGCTTCTGGTTTCCTCAAGCTTTGTTTCATCCTTCTGAGCCACGCATTCTAAAGATGTGTCCAGTGGCATTGTCTGAATTGTGTCAACTTCAAGATCTGATGTCAAGTTACCAAGCTTGCTGGATTCATCAGCCAAAACTGCTCCCACTGCTGCACAGCTTGTGCCTGATGCTGAGGTATCCTCAGATCCATATGGCGAAGTAGTTAATTGTGCTTGTTCTAAATTTGTATCATCATGTGATGGAGAAGTCTGAGCTCCGCTGCAAACGACACTAGAAACGAATTTGACTGGACTGTCAAAAACAACGTTACTGACACCATTTCCATGATGAGGTGGGGTACCCACACCAGGTGGGCTTACAGAAGCCCTTTTTGCAGATTTGCAAAGTTCCACATGGCCATCTCCATCGGAATCATACTTTCTCTTAAGTTGACTGTCCAGATATGGGCTCAATGTGCCATCTCCATCAGACTGCTCTTGTTGGTTTGCATGCATTGTAGGGCATGGTTTCTTGTATCCTTGCTCAAATACATAAGATGGGACCTCTTCCCTACGGACATGGGTGACAGCCAGATCCATCCCAGGCTTCCACAATGAATACATGCCAATTTCACGCATAAATTCATCTACGGTCCCACGGATATCAAACTGTTGACCACGTTTTTTCAACCCCTCTTTCCTTGATAAGCCCATGTAGAAGGCACAATGAGCACACTCTATTGTGGGATCTGAATACTCACATGGGTATGGATGGCACTGCAAAATTCCTTTAGTATCCCGTTCAATCTGAATTTTAGAAGAACAAATACCATAAGGAAATTATATCTTTCAGTAAATACAATACAACCATGCCTTTATATGGACTCCATACATCTAACCAAGAAAAGTAATGACAATTGAAGTCATGGTGCACAAAATCAAGAAACTCAAAAGGTACCTTCAAAGTCAGTTGTCTCAAACGAGACTCGATCCATCCCTTCCAAAGACGAAGATCATCATCATCCTCTGCAACTATGTCAACCACTAGAAACTTTCTGTATGCCTCAAAAAAATGGAAAGGCTCAAATAAAGCATTCCAATTGGCCTTATTAAGTTCAATTTCCTGCATAAAAGATAGGAACTGAGACCATACCAAGAACATTACCTATCAGCTGTAATTTTCAGGTAAAAATCAATGCATACCTGACAAATTCTGTTACCAAATTGAAATTGCTCCATTATAACCCTCTTTGTGCTGGTTGAAACATTGTAACTAGAGTTCATGCAGGGGTAGGCTGGAGTGATGATGGGCATGAGATGGTTTCTATCACGTGGATTTTTGCGTGGATCCCATATAGAAAAACCAAGATCATTATTCTCAATCGCACAAAGCATCACTGGATTTGGCCATTGCCACTGGGTAAAAACTCTGAAGAACCTAGAAACCAGCATACTTGGCACAGCATTAGGATAGAGTTGGCAGACACGGGCAACCAGCAGAGCCCAGTTGACACCCCCAAGAAAACCAGTAATCTGACAAGGAAAATACTTTAACATCATTACAGTTCATTTGTGAGGACAAACTTCTTTTTGTTAGTGTTCATTCAGTCCAACTGCAAAATAAACTGTGCAAATAATTGATGGCAAACTCAGGCGTACATTCGAATAAACACCCCTTCTCTTTGCCCAGTACTTCAAGCATCTGAGTGTTGTCCGGAAATTCTGCAAAGCACAAATTTTGGTATACTAGCACAGTGGAACCATACCATACAGGATAAAGTTGGGAGGGGGTGTTTCATATAACCTCAACATTTGGAACAAGCCGAAGAATCTGATCTGCCACTCTGCATCCATTAAGACTTCGAACAGTTGCTTCGTCAACATCGCAAAGCACAGATCCTTGAGAAATATCAAAATCCTGTAGCAGTACAAGAAAACAAATAAACAATACATCTGTTCAACAGCATTCTGCATGCACGTATGTTCTTCAGAGAGAGATCCCATGTTAAGTTAAATGAAAATCTCCAGTATTTACAAAAATGGGGAGAACGACGCCAACAAGGCAAAATAAACAGCTTAAGGTACATTTGTCCCTCCTGTCATCTTAAAAGGTTAAGATTAACAAAATAGATGACATTAAGTTAAGGAAAACATTTTGAATACTATCCAACGGCTCTTTCACATTATTAAATGTGCACGCTTGAACGGTTCAGGTGAACACGTCTTAATAAGAACCCCAAAATCTATCACAACTTCCACCCTTGAAAAGCAGGAACTGATATAAGATAACTTAAGTGGCTAAAACACTATCTCGTGCAAACACTCCTTATGCAGGAAAATTTTCTTTAACAACTGTAGCCGAACAAGGACACATCAACACGTAGAAATATTCAATGGAATGACTTACCGCTGGTATCACTGAAAGAGAGAGGCTAGCATAGAGAAGGTCAATTGATATCCCACGGAACTTAAATTTCAATACAGGTACATGAGCGTCAGGTACAGGTTGCAACTCAGAAACTTCTTCCTTGTCTGCTAATATGCCATGCAGTGTGATGAAGAAATCCTCCTGCACAATATTATTGTTATCCATAATATATCCTTATGGAATCCATACAACAAATAGAACAGGTGAATTCACCTCTCGGTTCACATATGAAGGTCCAACGCAAAGGGTATCAATATCAGCTCCAGGTCCATGAACCTAACAAGGTTATAAGGCAAAAATTATCGATTAAAAGTATTTAATGCAAAAGGATAGCATAATGTATCAGCACCTCACAAAATCAAGTAATGGGACACAAAACCTAGGGAAGGATGATTTTGGTTGCCTTAAATAATATTTCCACTAGTTAAATAATATCAAGACGTCTGATTAATCCTAGTCATCATGGGACCCACCAGGTGACTAGTCGTGATTAAACGTCAACCAGGGCGACTAGTAGCATTTAGTCGTTCGTCAACCAGGGCGACTAGTCATCCCTGGTCGGTCGTAGTCATCCTGCCTACATCAGGACTAATATACCAGATTTATACTAATTTACTATATGTTCTAGAGTACAAATCAAGCATGAAGATAACTCTAGGGTGGTGGCTGCATGTAGGGTTGCAAATTGGGCTGAAAACATGAGGCCAAGTGCCCTAAGCCATCTCAGATGCAGCCCATGTCCTCAACTGCCCATCAATTCCATTATTTTAATGGTCTCCCGCCTCCTAGTCGTCTGATTAATCGTGACTAGTCAACAATGAATCAGACAACCAGAAAACTAATAAGCCTAATTTGGATTAATCATGATCAATAAGACAACTTTATAACACTGAAGTTAATTTGCGAAATGCAGCAGCGAACTGGTTACACAATAACTGTAAAATAAGCATCTACAATCTAGAACCCCTTGTCCTGAAAGTTACTGCTTATAAACAGATGTACAAGCTCTCATATTTTAGCAGTACTCAAGTAACAAGAATGTGTTAGTGCTCTTTATCTGAATTACGCACAATAGGTTGTAACCACTCTCAGAACATCTGATAGTATCATTGCTCTTAAACACAACAATGGATAGCATTTGAATATGAATATTATTTGAATGAAGAAAGAAAACTATAAACCCCATAAACTCTATTGATCTTGTGTACAAAACAAGAAATCAATCTGTCACTTTTTTTAAGTCATCAACTAGCAAGAGGCCAACCAAAGACCAGCACTGTATGTTCCAGTACAAAATTACAATAAGTAATAAAAATAATCGACAATAATGTTCCCCCATATTTTTTTAACCAACTCTTATCTTTATGGCAAATCACTGTAATTGTTTAATGCCACATGCTGGTACGTAAAACTTAATGAAAAAGTGGAGTACCAAACTTGAAATCACCTACTAGTTCTTATTAAGTTGCAATCTCTTCTGCTTATGCAGGACATAAAACTAAGTCTGAGGTTCTGAACCCTGAAGAAAACTAACAAATTTAGGTTATATTCAGTAAGTAGAACTTGAATGCTGTTAAGACTATAGATACATTGAGTTGTGTTACTTCAATAACTGAATGGTAAGAATAGTTGTTATATATGATAAAAGAACCAAAAGGAGATACCCCCAGTCTGTAAGACCCAAAAGTAAAAAGGACTGCATTTGCTTGATCAACCAATTGGTCAGCATATCCTTTCTTCCTAGTCAACTGCTTCACCCATTCCTTGACTATCTGTTAATTCAAAACAAATATGTGAACGTTAATGTATTATGCAGCACTTAAAACAAAGATAGATTAAGAAAAAAAGACAGAAAAATAGGCCTATTATTTCTGCAAATTAGCAATGGAAAAGAAAACTATATAGGTACTAAAGAATATACCAGCAATGGACAGATAAATATGTTGGTAACATTCTTTCCTATTCAAAATGCTGAAACAAAAACCATACAAGGACTTGTACGCAACAGACTTAGCAAAATGCTACAAGGCAGTACACACCATACAAAGGTCAACTAGAAATCACTACCTCCATTTCAAATTGTAAGTCATTTTACATTTGTTCTAAGTCAAATTTGTCTAACTTTAATCAAGTATAGAAAAATATATAGCATCTACCGTATCAAATTCATGCTGTATCTAAATGAATATTGTTTGGTGTTGTAGATGTTTGTCCAAATAAACTTAGTCAAAGCTAGAGAATTTTGACTTAGGATCAAACTAGAATGACTTGCATTTTGAAAAACTGTGCAGTATATATCACATGTTCCCTTCTAAGTTCAACCCCCAACTTGAATCAAGTATGAGATGTCAACTTGTTGGGTAAGGTAAAACAAATAACACGTAAACAGCCGGTAAACAGGAAGCAAGGGATTACCTGACCAATCTCGACAGCACATCTTCCCGCTTCGCAGACTCCTCTTTCCCCTCATAGAGGCCCACCTCAACCATGAACTGAAACCAAGTTTTTCAGCAAAACAAAAGGAACGTCATCACAGTGGAAGCCAAGTAAAGCCGGCAAGGCTGCAAAACGCAAGGAGAAACAGCGAATAATTACCTTCTCCAGCTCGGCCGTCCTCTGCAGATCCGCCAACGTCGGCCCCGCCAGAGACAGCGGCGGGTCCGTGCCGCTGTACCGCTTCGGGGACGACCGTAGCGCCGCCCTGCCCTTGCCGGCAGATCCCGCCATTGACACTAGTCAACCAATCAATCACCTAAGCCTCCGCCCTCCGCGCGCCGCCTAACCCAAGCAGCTAGCTGCTAGCAGATCCCTAGACACCAGTAATCCACGCCTAGTAGACCCAGAAATTACCACGAAAAGGACGCTCAATCGAGCCTACCCTGTCACCCAGCCACCCACGCCGGATTCAAATCGACCGGTCGGCTACGAAACCAAGCGGCGCTGGCTGGAATTTGACCTCCTGGCGGGAGACTAGCCTGCCAAATTCCGCCCGCCCCGCGATGCAGCAGAGGAGGAACCCTAGCCCCTAGGACTGAACGCGGAGGTGGAGCCGTGGATGCAAGATGATTCGGTGGCGCAGTCAGCGCTGGTGTTCGCGGCGGAGGGAGAGGAGGCGGCGCGTGACAGCGTGAGCCCCAGCCAGCCGTGTAGAAGTGGGAAGATTCGCCGGCGCCCGGCTGGCGGCTGCTGTGCGCGAGGGTTCCGCCGGATGCTGACAGGTGGGCCATGCCTCTGTTATGAAGTCTTTTTCTTTCTTGGACTTTGAATTTAGCGACACTACTACCTTAAAAGGAATTATGGGCATCGGAATGTCTTCGAAATAATTATAGAGACACCAAAGTCCCAATCAAATTTGTTGGAGATGGAAACAAAAAATTGGTGAAACAAATTCCCCTCCGTTGGATTATTGGAAATATGAATTTCAAATGCTGGCCTACATGACAAATACGTTAAAGCATGTCTTGTAATAATAATTTTTATGGCGATGGTATGGTTGTAACCTTATAAAACATTTTTTTCAATAGAGTAGGAAGTTCTTATCATGAAATCTAAAAAAGCTCTGCCTCTGGTTGTTTGTTAGTATTTTCAAAAGAACATCAATGAAGTCATCAAGAAGTCGCGGCTCTTTTTAAACTAAGAGCAAAGATAATCGTGAAAGCTATTTTGCTAAACACATTGCTTTAGCTTTACTAGAGTCATTCTATCATAAGAGTTAGAGTCGGAGGATCATCATAGGAGCGAAAGTCTAGCCAGAGGTTTAATTTGATTGTTTACTAAGTTTTCAATTAAAAGGATAGTAATAGCCCCCACCATATTGAAGGCAACTTTATCATATTTTCTTTTCTCTTTCTCTTAAATTTTGCTAGAAGTGATAGAGAAAAATAATTCATGGTTTTAGGGGATAGTTATTACTTTAGATGATTCAAAAAATACATCTCCATTGCCTCTCTAACATGTAAACTCCATGAGTTAGTGGATAAATTGTTTTTTTTCATTTGTTATTTTTTATATCGGTCTCCAAACCGTTATATCTATGTCTAAATACTATGTAATCATCACTCTCCCTTTTATATGTTATGGTTTTGGGCACCTGCACAACTAGCTTGTCCATCCTCCTATGGTGCTGTTCGAGGGCCGATCGAGTCTAGCCGTGTATGGCTTTTTGGTGATGGACTGGTGGTGCTTTCCTCCATCCATATGAGCGCGATGAACCAGAGTTGATGTCCTACAACATGTTTTTTTTTACAACATGTTTCCCTCTTTTTTGACAACATGTCTCCCCTTTATTTGAAGAAGGGGAATACTACTTTACAAGATTGAGAACTTTTTATTTGATGATTGAGAAAATTTTAGAAAAAAAAATACGAGAACCGTTTTTCACCTCTTTCTCCATATAGTGGTTTTTAAGAAAACAAAAAAAGGGATGATTGGTGGAGTTGGTCTAATCTTGTGCCCAAGAATTCCTTTTTACCTTTTTATTTAAAACCTTCTTTTTTTTGGCCCTTTTTTTTGCGACGCTTCATTTTATTTTCCTTTTTGCCACTGCAGGAGTAATAATAAAAATGCGGCGGCTAAGGCTGAGTGGGCCCTGGCGGCTAAGGCTGAGTGGACCCGTGCCATCGTTGTCCTCAGGAACTGAGCTGTGCAGGTTCTTTCCGAACTTCCGATCCGTGCCCGACCTTCCCACTCGCCCACCACCACCCCCACGAGGAGAAACAAAATTCTTCAGCTCTCGCTCGCTCGCTCGCTCGCTCCGTCGCTCGCCATCCCCTGCCCGGCTGGCCTCAAGGAAACGACGGCCAGAACCCCAACAGTGGAGGAAGCTAGAAGAGTCCCGAGAGAGAGCATGGCCGGCAGGAGCTTCCTGATCCGGGCCCCCAAGGAGGAGGAGTCCGCCGCCGCCGTCAGAGGTAGAATGCGTCCAACTCTCTCCCGCGTCGATTCCAGTTTCCCACCGCGTGCCTTCCGATTCCCGATCCATTATCGGCACTATTCGAGATACATAGATTTGTTCTCCCTGCGCAACGGGTTTTTGGCAATGGGGGCCGTGCAATTCTAGAAGCCCCCAGGGTGGGCGGGTGATTGGCGTCTGCTCTGGCCTCGGGGGATTGTCGCGGGCTTTTGGTATGGTTTCGATCCCTATTTCCCCCTCGCGGGTCTACATTTTTCTTCCTCCTTTGTCTTGACAGACTCAAGTAAACGAGCGTGTTTCAGTGATTGTCATTACGGAGTACTCATTAGTATATACATCTGCACTGCACTCACATGGCACGTCTCTTGATCTGCAGTTCCTTGTGAATTATACTATTCAATTTCGAACACAGTGTGTGTGTGTTTTTTTTTTTTTGGGGCGCAGTGGGTTATTAGCCTTTTCGGAATCAGCGACTGAGTTCTGCCTGTGGGTTTTCTTTTCTCTATGATGTTAATTTCAATTGTTTTCCTGTTGCAGAGGCTGTACTACTGGGAGCAAAGAACGCCGCAATAGCGGGTACTGTGGTGGCGGTTCCCACGGTGTGTAATTGTTTCGCTGTTATTAATAGTACATATATAGTTTGTGTGCCCTTCCTCCCAATAAGTTAATGAACATGCTTAAGAAAGAAAGGGTATAGCATCATTTCATTTTCTTTTGGGAAAATATATTTCATCATTTATCCATGCTTTTTTGAGCAATCATTCCATCAGCCTGTTATGTCTCCTCTTATAATTTAGTATGAACACTGAAATTTGGAATGGCTGGAAAAAAAATAGCTACCTTCTATAGCATTCTTTTCCCCTTATGTATAACTATGATGTGATTTGGATCATTTCTTGCATATGGTTCTGATTTTCATGAAAATTTTATCTGGCGCAGTTGGTTGGCTGCCGTGTTCTTCCTTGGGCTAAGGCTAATCTCAACTACACTGCACAAGCACTCATCATATCTGCAGGTACCGTTCTGCTTAAGACTAGTTGCTGAGCTAATGTAGCTGTAATGACTCAATAGTTGCATCACAATATTGGATTTTTTTTATGTTGTAACTTCAGTATTGGGCCTAAGTAATGGAATTCTGTGGATATTTTAGTGATTCACTTTGGTAGTTGTTACGGCCCCTGTTTTATGTATAATACTTGCATTGTCTTACGATATAGTGTAACCATATGAAGATATAGTATAGATAACCAAATCGAACATGGTGCCTGTTTCTTCGATATGCTGAAAGACACTTTGATGTCTGAATCTGTATCCTTTCAGTTCAGGTTTTGAACTTCTCAGGATAAGAAATTCCTAAACTCGCTTATTAGATACTTTTCCCCTATTTATTTATGTTTTGCATTATAGCAATTATCTTAATCTCTCCTTTTTAGGGCATGATTCAGATGTTCTCATACTTACCTGGCCCCTATTTCAAAGAACATCCCTAGAGTTTGTTACTTACAAGGATCCAATCCTCTACGATTCACGAGCCCTTTTTTGTTCGTTCAACTTCTTAGCAATTTGTCATTTCAATTCTCTGTATATAATTGAAATTTGATCTATTTTGGTTTCCAAGTTACATGAACTTACATTTGGTTTTCATTGCATGCCAAACCTTGAGAAATGACATGTGTCATGATGCATGAGTGGAAGTTTGGCATTATTGATTAGAAGAAGAAAAACATCTGGCTTCCATCTTACATTAATGAAAGATTCTCCAATGCTCACATAAGAAAAATAGGACAGAACACAAGAAAAGGAGTTATGGTAATGAATTTACTGGCACGTTTGTGTGACTAGTAAGACAGATGAAATGCCACTATTTTCAAAAAGAATGCATGTGATTGTGTAGACTGTTGCTCAAAGATATGTGTGTTGCTCTCTTTTCCATAGCTCCCAAGAAATAAGTAGGTTCTGGTACACTAGTGTGCGAAAAAACATTACTCAGAAACTCTGGTAAGATTATAGACGAGGCTAGGCTCTGGTAGTCTGGTGCACTGTGGGTGGAAAACGTTTAAGTGAGATCTTGCCCATCAGCTGATTTCGTTCTCCTATGTGGTCTGTGAGATATCTTTCTGGTTGGCCAAGCCCTCCTTGGATAGGCTTCTTTTCTACACAACTTAAGTATTTCAACTTAAAACAATGGATGTGATGTGAGGTTTTGTTTCACTTTCTTTCTCAAATGAGTAGTTTTAAATATCTTGTCAGATTGCTGATTGTATCACATATGGCACATAAGACAGAGAAGTCATATCACCGATCCTGCATGATTAAAATGCAAATCAGAGCTTTAGTATAGCATTTACAATAAATGAAATAAGTTGGATTGTCTGTTTTGTCTGACTGGAGGTTATTGGTTTATATGGCTTCTCTTATAATGTATTCAAATTATGCTGCTCAAGTGAAGTATTTGCACAAGTACAGATTGGCATGTAACCTGGGTTTTTCCCCCTTCTTTCTTTTGTTTTATTCCTATATCATGTACTAGTGAGTCTGGATGACCATATATGTCCCAATGACGTTAGGCAACTTGCTTGTTTTCAGAGTCAGCTTGGACAGAGAAAGTGTTATTTGTAGTTCAAATTAACAAATTCACTGGTCCAATGGTAGTTTGGTACATGAAAGGCGCGTTTGGTTTCTCACCCAATCCTCGCCCAACCTTGCTGGGCTAGATTTTGATGCTGCTGCTGTGTTTGGAAAGTTTGCTGGCTGTTCTCGGTTCTTGTGCTGGGAAGGATTGCTAGTTTTTTTTTTCCTTGCTACCGGCGGAGAGCCAAAACTACTCTCCTGGCTAAGCGAGTTTTTCGGGACCTGTGCCAGTTAGGTGAAGCAATCTCACCCGGGAACCAAACGTGCCCGAAGTGACTATCAGGGACTATTGATTTTCTATTGATTTTCTGAAATATTAACAGTTTTACCAAATTAACAAATTCACTGGTCCCTTGTTTGTTTCGTGCTTCTGCATCTCAGAAACCAACAGCAGAAACAAACAGCCTACATGTAAAAGCAGACCCAGACTTGCATCTGGTTTACCAGGCTTCTGTAATCTGTAGTAGTGAAGGTTGCTTTTGCTTCATCAGAAATGATGATGTGCTTTTACTAGAAGCATGCTTCTGGAGAGGCCGTACCTCGCAGAAGCCCCAACAAACCATTGAAAACATTCTGAAAGTTTACTTCTTGGTTTGACAGCCTGTATCGCTGGCTTCTTCATCACTGCTGACAAAACCATTCTACGGAACGCAAGACAAAATACCATCGGGAAGCTTGACAAGTCAACTTGATGCAGAGATGTAGCTGAAAAGGTTCTCTGGTTGCGGCGGCGGTTGATAGGGTATCTTTTGCTCACCATTTCCCTTTTCGGACAAGCTAATTTTTGGTGTTTAGCTACTCAAACCAAAAGGTTGTGTTGTAAAGACTTGCTACCTGATGGACCCAACTATTGTATCCAGTTTATTCCCAATTTGAATTTGAATCAGAATAAAAGATGGTGTTGTGGGTTGCATATGCTTGTGAAGACATGTCTGAGGCCCTTGTTCTGAGCATTCAAAGTATCAGTAATATTGACATGGAACTTTTGATTCCAAAGAACGGGGATTAGCGATGTGATTTTCTTTCTAATTGTTAAATACAGACTAGACGGAGCAGGTTCATGTTGGATAAGATATGACCGTATGACGGTATGAGTTAAAGGTAGAGTAGAGCAAGGTGACGTAAGATATAAATAATATCCACTTGTTAACTTTCGACTTGTCTGTCTATGAGCATATTACTGTCTCGTATTCTGGATGTCATTAATCTGTTTAATTTCAACAAAAAGGAGAGGAAATGATGGTCATTGGCTCATTGCCGGGTTCACTGTCGGGTAGAGAAGCCCATCACGGTTTGGGCTCGGCAGTAATCCACGGACCGAGCTAGCGCATCATCCTTACAATTGCCCAAGCACTACAATGCAGAAGTCAGCGTAGCCATTATCCATGTCGTAATGGGTCAGGGTGACGAGAAAAAAAAAAAAAAATCAAAGAATGCAGGTTGTCGAGCCTAGCTTGTGTATCACATATGCCTTTATCATGCTTTCTAGCCAAGTAATTTTGGGCCTGCGTGGATGCTATGTCTCTAACCTTACTAGGTAAGAATTTTTGTTTTGTGGCACCTTTAAGTCTTATGGCTGCATTCCAATCTATAGGGTTTGAAAGGAATTGAGATGAAATTTAAACTAAAATACATCTTAATTTCTTTCAAACTGTATGAATTAAGGTGTAGTTGTATACAGCTAAACAAGATCTTAGAAAGTAGCTTTGCTAGGCGGACTTGCTTGTATGAGCAAGAACTAATACATGTGAGCCAAATTGGCTCTCTGGCCTGGGCAAGAATAGCTCAAGAATCGATGCGAGAGCATGTGCTCCGACACTGAGCAGGTTAATTTCCTGAGCTAACCAGCTACCAGCATCATTTTGGCTGGGACACGAGAACTGTTATTCATTATTTTATACGAAATGCACTTAGATATCTCCATAGGTAGCAGTATCTCAAAAGTACATGTTTCCTGCGGCTCATGTAAAATCACAGAACAGGCTTGCTTTCCTCAAAAAAAAAAAAAAAAAAAAAAAAATGACTTCACTGAAGCTGCCTAACCTTTGCTCGGCTAGGCTAGGTTAGCCTTGCTCTGCTATTCATATTTGGCAAAAACAACCAAGCAGACCCAAATGTTGCTAGCTAAGCAACCTTACCTTGTAAATAGAATAAAATTAATCACTAGTAAGGGATCATTTGGAAAATTGTAACCTAATTAGAATGGAATTTACATCACTGCAGTTTCTTTTGAATCAATTTCATCATGCTAATTATGTATTGTTTTTAATGCTTTCCCTGTATCCATGGTAACGAATGGGTATATTTGGTAGGAATTAAAAAAAAGAAGGATGACTACAGGAAAAATGCTGCTAGCAATAGCGTTGCCTAAAAAATAGAAGGGAATTAACCACTACTAAGAAATCATTTGGAAACCCATAACCTAATTAGTATGAAATTAACATACATAGTTGCAGTTTGTGATGAATTCAATACCTTCTAGCTATATACATTGTTTGTAACATGTTTTCCCTATATATATTGTTACAAGCTGAACATTCCAATCCACACAATCCCCTCCCAAGGGCAAAAAGCATTGACTACCTTCAAACATGGAGAAGCACACCAAGCAAATGGCTGCCATCATGCTATTATCCTTGCTGCTTCTTGGATGCTTTGCAATTCATGCGCAATGTAAGTGAAACATGTGTGAAGAGATTATACTTTGCAATTCAATCTAAAGAAGTTAAAGTACTTGCGATGTTATCCATGAGACAAGTTCTTCTTACATAATCCATGACACAAGTTCTTACATATATTCATACTGAATCGATCAGTCTACTTATTCTTTCTTATAATATGATCTACTTGTGTTATTCTGTTGCTATATATGCATGGCTTTATTCTGAATCTTTGACAAACACAGGCCGAGACATGGGTGAACAAGGTAAAGTGAAAAGACTTATCGAACATCAATGCTACCATGCTGGATTCCCAGCGTGCAGAGAAAATCTCTGCTGGTGCTGTGCTAGGGGTGAACAATGTTATTCAACACAGGACAAGTGCAAAAAAGCCTGCTAGTGAGAATAATGTAATACTAATAAAAGAAAATTGATGATGAATAACAGGAATAAGACAAAATAATAGAATGCAAAATGTTGAGCTACATATTTTTTAGCACTTTGAGAGGTTGATCTTCTATTTTTTTCAAGGAAAAGATCTCCCTGCTTTATTATCCATAAAGCAAACACTAATCTCAGGACCTGAAAGAGCTCATAGTGTTTTCTATACATCATCTGATCGTCCTACAAACAGAGGAAAAGAATACCAAACGGTAGAGGAATAGTAAAGAAACTAAAGACGTCGGGCTTTGCTACGGTACATCCAAATGACTGTGAGCTATTTATTATTTCGATCCAACGATCAAGATCATCTTTTACCTCCTAGGAGGTAATACATTAAATGTATATAAAATAGGATAAATAAGGAAATTTTAGGAATAATCCTTTTTTTTTCTAGATTTGATGATACACATGGTAATTCTGTATCTTTGGATTTTGACATTTTTATGCTTGTGCGATTGATAGCATGCACCAAAATCTTTTTATACGTGTGTGATTTGTGTGATTAGAGTGTACATGTTAATAGCCCGTGTGCCAGTGTGTGTGTGTGTGTGCGCGCATGGCTGCGTGTGTGTACAAGCATGCATATGTACGACTGCAGGTGAATAATAACATGTATGTGAGCGCAAGCATGGTCGCGTGTGTGGTCGTGTGTACGTGAATAACTTTTGTGTGCAATTTTTAGAAAATAATAACTTGTGTGTGCATCAATGCATGGTTATAGTTTGCACATGCATACGTTGTAGAGTGTACGTGTGTATATGTAGTTTGTAGGTGTGTGTACGTGGTCAGTGCACGTTAGCTTTGTGTCGTGGTTAGCCTGAATTTGACAGATGATAATTAAAGTCGTGGTTAGCCTGAACTTAACACAACGCCGAGGTTGATATATCGTAACCTGAAACCAACGCTCCTCTCGTCATTGCAATATGCAACATGCTCTGTTTTCACCGCAAGAAATTAGGGACGCCGAGGTTGATATACCATATATCCTGAAACCAACGCTCTTCTCGTTATTGCCGTCTACAACATGCTCTATTTTCACCGCACCATCCATGACTTCTGCCTTCGTGCGATGCTACCTCTGTCTCATGAACAGAGTTGCCTTTTCTCCCATCATCTGTAGAATCGATGTTGGCCTATGGACCTGTCCTTCCAACATTGCATAGGAGGGACCGGGTTGTGTGGAGGTTATTGGTTTATAGGGCTTCTCTTATAATGTATTCAAATTATTCTGCTCAAGTGAAGTATTTACACAAGTACAGATTGACATGTAACCTGGGTTTTTTTAATTTCTCCTTCTTTCTTTTGTTTTATTCCTATTACGTTCTAGCGAGTCTGGATGACCATATATGTCCCAATGAGGCAACTTTTTCTTGTTTTCAGAGTGGAATTTTTCTTGTTTTCAGAGTGGAATTGGACAACAGAAAGTGCTATTTGTAGTTTAAATTAAAAAATTCACTGCTCCAATGGTAGTTTGGTACATGAAGTGAACATCATGGACTATTGATTTTCTGAAGTGTTAACAGTTTTACCATATTTTGATATGCTATTCGTAACACACAAAGGCCTTGTTTGTTTTGTGCTGCTGCATCTCATAAGCCAACAGCAGAAACAAAGAGCCTACATGTAAACACCCAGACTTGTGTCTGGTTTACCAGGCTTCTTTGATCTGTAGTAGTAAAGGTTGGTTTTGCTTCTCCGGAAATGATGGTGTGCTTTTACTAGAAGCATGCTTCTGGAGATGCCATAGCTTGCAGAAGCTCCAACAAACCATTGAAAACACTCTGAAATTTTACTGGATGGTTTGACAGCCTGTATTGCTGGCTTCTTCATCACTGCTGACAAAACCATTCTACGGAACGCACGACAAAACACCATTGGGAAGCTTGACAAGTCAACTTGATGTGTAGCTGAAAAGGTTCTCTGGTTGCAGCGGCGGTTGATAGGGTATCTTTTGCTCACCATTTCCCTGCGTGGACAAGCTAATTTTTGGTGTTTAGCTACTCAAACCAAAGGTTGTGCTGTAAAGACTTGCTACCTGATGGACCCAACTATTGTATCCAGTTTATTCCCAATTTGAATCAGAATAAAAGATGGTGTTGTGGGTTGCATATGCTTGTGAAGACATGTCTGAGGCCCTTGTTGTGAGCATTCAAAGATTTAGTAATATTGACTGTAACTGTTGATTCCAAATAACAGGTATTAGCGATGTGATTTTCTTTCTAATTGCCAAATACAAATTAGACGGAGCAGGTTCATGTTGGATAAGGTATGACCGTATGACGGTATTAGTTAAAGGTAAGAGTAGAGCAAGGTGAGGTAAGATATGGATAATATCCACTTGTTAACTTTCGACTTGTCTGTCGATGAGCATATTATTGTCTCGTATCTGGATGTCATTAATTTGTTTAATTTCACTGTCGGGTAGAGAAGCCCATAACTGTTCATACCGTCTCTGGAGTCTGGCTTCGATACAATTGCCCAAGCACTACAATGCAGAAGTCAGTCTAGCCGTTATCCATGTCATAGTGGGTCAGGGTGACGAGAACGAAGATGAAAAATCAAAGAATGCCGGTTGTCGAGCCTAGCTTGTGTATCACATTTTATGCCTTTATCATGCTTTGTAGCCAAGTAATTTTGGGCCTGCGTGGATGCTATGCCCAACCTTAAGAATTTTTGTTTCGTGATGCCTTTAAGCCTTATTTGGCTGCATACAAATATATTCCAATCCATACGATTTGGAAAGGATTGATGTGGAATTTAAACTAAAATACATCTTAATCCCTTTCAAACCGTATAGATTGAGGTGTATTTGTATGCAACCAAATAAGACCTTAGAAAGTTGTTTTGCTAGGCGGGCTTGCTTGTATGAGCAAGAAAAATCTTGCCAATCCATGTGAGCCAAACTGGCTCTTTGTCCTGGGCAAGGATAGCTCAAGAATGGATGGGAGAACATGTGCTTCGACACTGAACAGGTTAATTTCCTGAGCTAACCAGCTACCAGCATCATTTTGTCTGGGACACGAGAACTGTTATTCCATTATTTTATATGAAATGCACTTGGATGTCTCCATAGGTAGCAGTGTCTCAAAAGTACATGTTTCCTGCTGCTCTTGTAAAAGCCCACAACAAGCTTGCTTTCCTCAAAAAAAAAAAAAAAAAAAAAACAACTTCACTGAAGCTTGCCTAACCTTTGCTCGGCTAGGCTAGGTTAGCCTTGCTCTGCTATTCATATTTGGCAAAAACAACCAAGCAGACCCAAATGCTGCTAGCTAGGAAACCTTGCCTAGGAAATAGAATAAATTAACCACTAGTAAGGGATCATTTGGAAAGTCGTAACCTAATTAGAGTGGAATTTACATCACTGCAGTTTCTATTGAATCAATTTCATCATGCTAATTATCTATTGTTTTTAATGCTTTTCCCTATATCCGTGGTAACGAATGGGTATATTTGATAGGAATTTAAAAAAAAAGGATGACTACAGAAGAAATGATGCTAGCGATAGCGTTGCCTAAAAAATAGAAGGGAATTAATCACTACTAAGAAATCATTTGGAAACTCATAACCTAATTAGCATGAAATTAACCTACATAGTTGCAGTTTCTGATGAATTCAATACCTTCTAGCTATATACATTGTTTGTAACATGTTTTTCGCTATATATATTGTTACGAGTGAACATTGCGATCCACACAATCTCCTCCCAAGGGCAAAAAGCATTGCACTGCCTTCAAACATGGAGCCATCATGCTATTATCCTTGCTGCTTCTTGGATGCTTTGCAATTCATGTGCAATGTAAGTGAAATATGTGTGAAAAGATTATACTTAGCAATTCAATCTAAAGAAGTTAAAGTACTTGCGATTTTATCCATGAGACAAGTTCTTACATATATTCATACTGAATCGATCAGTCTACTTATTCTTTCTTATAATATGATCTACTTGTGTTATTCTGTTGCTATATATGCATGGCTTTATTCTGAATCTTTGACAAACACAGGCCGAGACATGGATGAACAAGGTGAAGTGAAAAGACTTATCGAATATCAATGCTACCATGCTGGACCCCTAACATGCAGAGAAAATCTCTGCTGGTGCTGTGCTAGGGGTGAACAATGTTATTCAACACAGGACAAGTGCAAAAAAGCCTGCTAGTGAGAATAATGTAATACTAATAAAAGAAAATTGATGATGAATAACAGGAATAAGACAAAATAATAGAATGCAAAATGTTGAGCTACATATTTTTTAGCACTTTGAGAGGTTGATCTTCTATTTTTTCAAGGAAAAGATCTCCCTGCTTTATTATCCATAAAGCAAACACTAATTTCAGGACCTGAAAGAGCTCAAAGTATATTATATACAACATCTGCTCCTGCAAACAGAGGAAAAAGAAGAAAGAAAACCAAACGGAAGAAGAATAAAGAAATTAGGGACGCTGAAGTTGATATACCATATATCCTGAAACCAACGCTCGTCTCGTTATTGTAGTCTACAACATGCTCTATTTTCACTGCACCATCCATGACTTCTGCCTTCGTGCGATGCTACCTCCGTCTCATGAACGCGTCTCATGAACGGAGTTGCCTTTTCTCCCATCATCTGCAGAATCGATGTTGGCCTATGGAGTGTGATCTCCTGTCCTTCCAACACTGCTAGGAGGGACCGGGCTGTCTGGAGGTTATTGGTTTATAGGGCTTCTCTTATAATGTATTCAAATTCAAATTATGCTGCTCAAGTGAAGTATTTACACAAGTACAGATTGACATGTAACCTGGGTTTTCTCTCCTTCTTTCTTTTGTTTTATTCCTATTACGTTCTAGCGAGTCTGGATGACCATATATGTCCTAATGAGGCAACTTTTTCTTGTTTTCAGAGTGGACTTGGACAACAGAAAGTGCTATTTGTAGTTTAAATTAACAAATTCACTGCTCCAATGGTAGTTGTTAAGAACGACGTATAGGAATATGAAGTAAACACCAATCAATCACAGCGGAGACACACGATTTACGTGGAAAACCCCTCCAATGTGAAGGGGAAAAACCACGGGCACCAGCCAGCAACAATCTCACTATCTCAAGAGTTTGGGGTTACACGCCAGTGGCGGCTTACAAGAGAATCAACTCTTCTCCACGAAACCCTAGCAAGGGCATATATACTACGGCCTCCGAACGCCCTACGAGATGGGCGAAACTTCGGGATGACCGAACTTCCGGTCCCTGACCGGAACTTCCGGTCAGGCGGGCTGGCGCAGTCGTCGCGTGGAAGAGATCACTTCCGGTCTCCAACCGGAACCTCCGGTCCGGGCGGAACTTCCGGTCGGGAACCGGAACTTCCGCCAGGCCATATCCTGAAGTGAATTTGGAACAACTCCAACAAACTCCACCTTGAGACAAATTCATCTTGTATCATAAATCAACCCATCATCCTGAACAACAAAGATAGAAAACCACTGGTGCCAACAATAGTCTCTTGAACTATTCTATTAAACCAACTAAGTTTGAGCACAACTCAAACTTAGCAAATGTGAATAGGCTTTGTCATCATATCGGCGGGATTATCATGAGTACTAATCTTGCATACCTTTAGCTTACCTTCTTCAATCACATCACGCACAAAATGATACTTAATATCTATGTGTTTAGTTCTCTCATGGAACATCTGATCTTTAGTGAGGTAAATTGCACTTTGACTGTCCACAAAGTGCAAGCTTATGCAAGATTCAACTCCACCGAGCTCGGCGTACAAACCTTTCATATCAATTCTTTGCACGCTTCACAAATAGCCATATATTACGCTTCAAAGTAGACAATACAACAACAGATCGTAAAATAGCCCTCCAACTCACAAAGACAACTGCCAACAAGAAACACATAACCTTTGTAAGTGATCTTCGCCTGTCCGGATCAGCGGCATAATCGAGAATCCACATAACCAATGAGACCCTTATCGGTTCTTCCAAACTTCAAACAGAATCTGGCGTGCCTCGAGGTATCTGAAAATCCACCGAACTGCCCTCCAATGTTCTTTGCCGGGATTAGACATATATCTACTAACAAGACTCATAGCATATGACAAATGCGGACGAGAGCAAACCATGGCATACATCAAAGACCCAACAAACTAGAATAAGGAACCCTTGACATGTACTCAATCTCTCGCATCTGTACTAGGACACCGAAAGGTGACAACTTAAAGTGAGGTGCAATAGGGGTACTAACACCTTAGCATTTTGCATGTTGAAACGCTGAAGAACTTTCTTGATATAATTTTGTTGACTAAGAAATAGCAAACCAGATTTTCTGTCTCTACTAATTTCCATACCAAGAATTTTCTTAGCACTACCAAGATCTTTCATATCAAACTCACTACTCAACAACTTCTTTAACTTAGTGATTTCAATCTTACTCTTGGCAAAGAATCAGCATATCATCAACATATAACAACAAATATATAGGTGATCCATTAACACGCTTGATGTAAACACAGCTATCATATTTAGATCTCTTAAAACGTGTGACAACATAAATGAATCAAACCTCTTGTTCCACCGACGAGGGGACTGTTTCAACCCATACAAGGAGCGCTTCAACTTGCACACATATTTTTCCTTGCCAGGCACTATGAACCCTTCCGGTTGGTCCATGTAAATGTCCTCCTCTAGCTCTCCATGCAAAAATGCAGTCTTCACATCTAACTTTGCTCAAGCTCAAGATCATGTGAAGCAACAATACTAAGAAAAAATACGAATTGAACTGTGTTTTTACCACTTTGGAGAACAACACATCATTATAGTCAACACCCGAATTTGATCGTAACCTTTTTGCAACTAACCTTGCCTTATACTTTGGAGTCTCGCTTGGAGATAAACCCTCCTTTCTCTTGAAGATCCACTTGCAGTTGATGGTCTTCTTTTTCTTAGGCAAAGGTACAACCTCCCATGTACTGTTCTTCTCAAGAGATCGCATCTCCTCGTGCATAGCAGAAATCCAACTCTCACTATCGGCCACAACGAACGACTTCTTTATAGGTTCTTTGGCTCATGAACATTCTCCACTGCTCAAACAACTCAAAGCATAGTAAGACAAATTACATTCTTCAATGAGACGTTTAGGAGGTGCTACTTGTCCTTTTTGACTTGCGTTGAGCAATAGGTAATTCCTCCTCTAACCGCAAAATAGAAGGAGTTTGCTGAACATCATCATGAGTATTAACATCGGCAACATCATTATTATGGTCATCCTGCTCATCAACAAAGCTCCACCTCGCACACCTCGTATCATCATCAACATGCTCCACCTGCATGCGCATACGCCGCAGCTCTTTTTCTCAAAACATGTTCGAGGGCAAATCGTTAGTAAACATCACATGATTCATTGAATACAACACTCCTGCTCATAAAAGTCTTCCCTGTTTCAGGATTCCATAATTTATAGCCTTTGACTCCCGAACCATAACCAAGGAAAAGACACTTAACAGCTCTAGGCTCTAGTTTTCCATTATCAACATGAGCATAAGCAGTGCATCCAAAAACTTTCAACTGTGAATAATCAGCAGGCGTACCAGACCATACCTCAATAGGAGTTTTCTTATTTAGTGGAATAGAAGGCGACCTGTTTATCAAATAACAGCAAGATTAGCGACTTCAGCCCAAAAAACGCTTGCTCATATTCTTGCATGAGACAAACATGCAACGGGCCCCGGATATAATGGTCCCTGTTCATACGTTCGGCCACACCATTACATTTGTGGAGTATGGGGTATGGTGTGATGCCTAACAATGTCTTCCCCCATGCGCAATAATCATTAAAGGCATGCGAACAAAATTCTCCACCATTATCGATGCATTTAAGCAATTTTACCTTCCTTTTTAGTTTGCCTTTCTATCATTACTTTCCAGTTCTTAAAAGCAAAGAAATGTATCATCTTTATGTTTTAAAAATAAGGCCAAACCCTTCTAGAGTAATCATCAATAATTGTAAGCATATAACGTGCACCACCAAGAGGGGCTTCTTAGAAGGACCCCATAAATCAGCATGAACATAATCAAGAGTACCTTTGGTGGTGTGAATGTAAGTGTTGAACTGTACCCTCTTATGCTTGCCAAATATGCGGTGCTCACAAAACTTGATCTTACTCGAAGTGCAGCCATTCGGCCAGATTTCTCTTCATCAATTCTGCCATACCATGGTGACTCATATGTCCCAAACGCATGTGCCAAAGGTTAGTTTTACTAGGTTCATCATTAGTAACAGCAGCCGCAAATGAATCGAGAACCGGGTAAAGTACACCCTCTAAGGACATATAACTTTGCGGGATTAAGATCACCTTTCAAACAGACAAGAGAACCTTTTGATACCTTTAAAAACGCCCTCCGAACCGAAATATTTGTAACCTTCGCATCAAGTGTGCTCAATGAGATAAGATTTCTGGACATCCCCGGTATATACCTGACGTTTTTCAGCGTGCGTGTCATGCCATCATCGATCTTGATCCGAACCGATCCAATCCCCACGATATCACATGGGTTATCATCTCCCATCCGCACAACATCCCCTTTACGCGCATGGCTTATAAGAGCTAAACCAATTTCTGTTAGTGCAAATATAAAATGAACATGCGGAATCAAGAATCCATTCATCATGACCAGCAACACAACCAAAGAATACTACCGGACAATCTCCGTAATCATCATCGAAAGCGGCGGCAGCAAATGAGACCTTTACCACGGCCGTCTTGTTTTTCCTCTTCTCCTTATTACGTACTTTTCTTTTCTGCGATCCTCAACATTATGATTTGTCAACTTGCAA
Source organism: Chrysopogon serrulatus (assembly GCA_015844335.1). NCBI lineage: Eukaryota > Viridiplantae > Streptophyta > Magnoliopsida > Poales > Poaceae > Chrysopogon > Chrysopogon serrulatus. Next base: position 67,263 of record JADLZL010005110.1, on the reverse strand, counting down.
TAAACACAGAACTTTTTATTACCATGCGGCTTGGACTTTGAACGGCCTCTCCTTTCGTAGTTCTTTCTACCATCATTGCCATCATTGGAGGATCTGTTTTCGCCTACGCCTCTCACATGCAAAGCTTCGCCCTTGGAGGACGACGTTCCGTCATTCTGCACCATGCCTCTCATCTTTTCCCTAGACTGAGAGCTTCATAAACTTCCTTTTAGGGTTAGTTCATCACGGCTCAAAAGTATGGTGTCACGAAAATTTGCATACGAATTTGGCAAAGAACATAGCAAAAAAAGACCTAAGTCCTCATCATTATACTTCACCTCCATCGACACTAGGTCGGCAACGATCTTCTTGAATTCAGCGATGTGGGTCATCACCGAATCCTCCTCCTTCATCTTGAGTGAACAACTTCATCTTCATCTGCATCTTCTTGGTTAGATCCTTGGACATACAGATCGATTCCAGTTTCAACCATAGTTCTCAGCAAAGTAGTTTTCTCTTTCAAACACTCACACGCAAAATATCATTATGAAGATGCAAGTGAATTAGAGGCGGCCCTTCGATCCTTTTGGATCTCATCCGGAGTCCACTCGGCCTTCCTCTTGCCGAAGTTATCCAAATAAACCGCATAGTCATGAGTCTGCGCTGAAATCCCCGCATCTTGACTTGCCATAGCGAGAACCGCGTGTCGTAGTTCAGCGGCGGTAGATCAAACTTCATCGACGTCGTCATGAACCCTAACAAAGAACCAAAGCTCGATACCACTTGTTAAGAACGATGTGTAGGAATATGAAGTAAACACTAATCAATCACAGCGAGAGACACACGATTTACGTGGAAAACCCCTCCAATGTGAAGGGGAAAAACCACGGGCACCCGGCCGAGAACAATCTCACTATCTCAAGAGTTTGGGGTTACACGCCTGGCGGCTTACAAGAGAATCAACTCTTCTCTACGAAACCCTAGCAAGGGCATATATACTACGGCCTCCGAACGCCCTACGATGGATGAAACTTCGGGATGACCGGAACTTCCGGTCCCCGACCGAACTTCCGGTCAGAGGGGTCGGGCGATGCGCCGCGTGGAAGAGATCACTTCCGGTCTCCAACCGAACCTCCGTCCGAAGCGGAACTTCCGGTCGGGAACCGAACTTCCGCCGAGCCATATCCTGAAGTGAATTTGGAACAACTCCAACAGTAGTTTGGTACATGAAGTGAACATCATGGACTATCGATTTTCTAAAGTATTAACAGTTTTACCATATTTTGATATGCTATTGATATAACACACTAAGCCTTGTTCGTTTTGTGTTTCTGCATCTCATAACACACTAAGTCCTTGTTTGTTTTGTGCTTCTGCATCTCATAAGCCAACAACAGAAACAAAGAGCCTACTTGTAAAAGCACACCCAGACTTGTGTCTGGTTTACCAGGCATCTCTGATATGTAGTAGTAAAGGTTGGTTTTGCTTCTCCAGAAATGATGGTGTGCTTTAATAGGCATGCTTCTGGAGAAGCCATACCTTGCAGAAGCTCCAACACCATTGAAAACATTCTGAAGTTTTAATGGTTGGTTTGACAGCCTGTATGGCTGGCTTCTTCATCACTGCTGACAAAACCATTCTACGGAACGCACGACAAAACACCATCGGGAAGCTTGACAAGTCAACTTGATGCAGAGATGTAGCTGAAAAGGTTCTCTGGTTGCAGCGGCGGTTGACAGGGTATCTTTTGCTCACCATTTCCCTGCATGGAGAAGCTAATTTTTGGTGTTTAGCTACTCAAACCAAAGGTTGTGCTGTAAAGACTTGCTACCTGATGGACCCAACTATTGTATTGTATCCAGTTTACTCCCAATTTGAATCAGAATAAAAGATGGCGTTGTAGCTTGCATATGCTTATGAAGACACGTCTGAGGCCCTTGTTTTGAGCATTCAGAATTTTAGTAATATTGACCTGGAACTTTTAATGCCAAAGAATGGGGATTAGTGATGTGATTTTCGTTCTATATAATTACCAAAAACAGACTAGATAGAGCAGGTTCATGCTCAGGATAAGGTATGGACGTGAGTTGAAGGTAGCGTAGAGCAAGGTGAGGTAAGACAAGAAAAATATCACACCTGTTAACTTTCAACTTGTCTGTCTACGAGCATTATCTGTTCGGCAGAACTTATAAACTAGCTGATAAACCAAAACACTATTTAAACGGCTGATTTTCTATGAGAAGAAACTACTATTGGCTGATAAGCCGAAACTGAAACGAGGGTATTCTCGATGTCATTAGTTTGTTTAGCTTCAACAATTTTTTTTTTCAAAATGATGGTCATTGCTGGATTGACTATCAGGTAGAGACTTGACCGGCAATGACCCTTATCCTATCATTGCAAAGTTTAGCTTTAATCTGATAGTGATATCTTTCTATCTTTGCCGGGCCCGGGAACTAGTAGAGACAGAGAGGCCCATTAGTGCTGATTACCCTCTCTTGGGTCTGGTTTCGAGCTTTCGATAGTCAATGCTAGCCGGTTTGAGCTCGGCAGTGATCCATAGACTGAGACAACGCATGATCCTACACTTTGTCCAAGCACTATAATGAAGTCAGCGTACGAAAAGGTCTACTTTGTCTTCCTTAACTATCGTAAAAGTTAGTTTTTCCTTCTTGAACTAGAAAACTAGACATAACTCCTTATCTTTGTAGATCGAACATATGATCTCCCTGACTATTTCTCTACATGTTTTTTTTCTTATATATATTTATTCCGGTCTTTTCAGACTAGACATATGATCTCCTGACTATTTCTCTACATGGTTTTTCCTTTCTCTTATCTAACTATACCCTTAAAGCTATATACCATCCACCTCCACTCAGAATCCCATTCACCTACATAACCCAAGACATAAGTTACTGTTCTAAGAACAGTAACACCAGGATGCAAATGGGTTGGCCTGGCCCTGGCCTTGGACCCGGCCCCGTAGCCCCAAGGCCAAAATTTAGAGCCATGGATCAACCCATTTTATCAAAATGCTATGACCCTATTGGCTCAATGGGTAATATGGGTCAACCCAAACATTTTCTATAATCATAAACCATAAACACTAACACTTCTAAAAAATATATATACAAAATATAAAAATACCATAGCAGTACAACATTAAAAAGTATCATGGCTTATCATATCGTTTCCCTGGTTGCTCTCTATGTTGTCTGTTGCTCTCTATGTTGTCTATTTCTAACCATTTCCGCATCTTTAACAAAGTACCATTTCATCACTATGTAACCATGACTTGACGCTTTAATCTGGTCAGGTCCAATGCAATTGCATCTTATTTTAGCCATACCTTTTGTTTTAAAAGAAGATTTATTGGTTCAATGGTTCTCTATAAGAAAGTAGTAGTACAATAATAATCTTGGAGAGGGTTAACAATTTGGTTAGCTAACATGCCTGTAGGTGCTCTGACAGGGTACATAGTCATCGCATCCCCTGTTGCATAGTCCAAATCACAACAATTACAACACTTGAATCTGGTGCGCTAATTCGAATGGGACATGTTACAGCATTTGAAACCATGCAAGTGCTAAGTTTGTCTGTTATGACCGGAAACAACTATGTACACCAATCACCCAGCTGTCTACTAGCTAGTGTATTAGTTCAGTATCAATATGCTACTCAGACAGCGATCCTCAAGAACCTCCAGAGGTTTAGAAGAAAACATGGCAACACAGTAATGGCATTAATGAACCCCATTACTGTTGCCCACGTGTAAGTGGAACAGTCATTTTGACTGCATACCCTGAGATCGACGGCAATCAGAATTACTATCCCCGCTGATGCCCATGCTGTGAGACAAGCTAGACAGCTAATGATCTGCAATTAAACAAACAAAACAAATATTGACATTTTCAGATCAATAATGCAATATTACTCTAACATATTGATGGAATAAGCATAACTAGAAAAGGGCCGAGATGAGATACTTACACCGTCACCGATGGTATACAGGAGCAGTAACCAACGTTTCCGAAGGGAACTTGTGAAGACAGCCGCACATACGTCTACACACCAGAGAGACAGACTCCAAAGAGTATGTACCAGAGCTGCTAATACAAGGCATCTGTGCAAAAAATTGAAGATACTACTTTAATTAGGTCGCTATACAATATAATTGCACTGTTTGATTTGCTTTTTGTTGCATGAGAAAGTATTGGAATCTGGAGTTCACCTGAATTCAGGGTCTGGAGGGAAGCTGGTGGGGGAGGACATTACCGCCAACACTGCAGCAGCGATCAATGCCTGAAAGAATCGGATCACAAGCCCCAAGCGGGTACCGGCAACGTCGGGCAGATCAGGTGGCGGCGCTGCTTGCCCCCCTGGCCCCTGCACCCCCATGGGCAGGGGGTGGATTGCAAGCATGGTCTTGCTTCAAGAGGGGAGCAGCTGGGAGTAAGACAAGCAGCTGCAGCAGGGTTTTCAGTCAACAAAATTCATTAGAGGTGACTGATTAACACTTAACAGGATGAACAGTATAATACATACATTGAAAATGACCTTGATATTACAAGAAACTATCCCCGCTCCATCAAAACATCACTAACTGCATATAAGAACACAAGAATGAAACAATATATCAGCACATAAAGTTTAGTCCATATATATAGCACCAAACATAATAAAACTGTCACTGATATAACAGTAAAAACAAATGAACTTTACAAATTCATTGCTAAGGTGTCATTTATTTTAGGACAGACAGGGCAAGTAAACTTCACAAGCATATAATCCAGCAAATCAGAACAAATTAAACAAGTCATTCGATACTCAAGAAGCATACTAGAATAATGGAATGCTAACTCAGCTAGGAAGCCACCCTTGTGCTGAAGTGGAAGTAACACTTCAAATCATTGGCAAGTAAATGAAAATCTTGTCCACCACATGTTGTACACAAAGCTATCTAGATTACTGAAACTACTCTTACTTTAAACATGATGCTGACAAAAAGAGAGCCAATTCTATAACTAACCAGCTGTCTATGGGATATTGGGATAATTGTCGGATGTCGTACAGCATCATTAATTAGTTCATGGCACAGGCATCACACCCCACCACCTGTTGTACACAAACTCATCCAGACTACTGAAACTACTCTTACTTTAAAACATGATGTTGACAAAAATAGAGCCAATTCCTATTCCTATAACTAATCTGGCTATGGGATATTGTCGGATGTCGTACAGCATCATTAGTTCATGGCACAGGCCGCCTACAAGTTCCATTCAAATGAAATGCTCCATTGGTTTACTAGTAAAATCAAAGAGACAAACAATTAGTTAATTATGCGTTTCTAGTACATAATTCAAATTGTCAGAATAAACTAATAATGAAACCATTCTGTACTCAAGCAGCATATAATCAACACTAATTCAGCTCTTACACGAACGGTCAGCTCCATTAATCTGTTCACAGCACAGCAGCACAGGATATCGTCCATATGTATGCATATAGATTATAAACCCGTACAACTGGTTATCCCACATGGTGTCTGGTGTGCTCATCGACATAGTAATTAATCAGCCGACTAAGGCGCACAACACCCAGATTCGGACCTGCCGTAATGACACTATCCTACATTTCTCAGGCCTAGGAAAAACACCAGACCGCCACCACACGAAGCTGTGAATCCAAACCAACCAGGCTAGATCGAGGTGGTCGAGTCTCGTGATGGTGTGAGCCTCGCTCTCCACGAACTCGTACAGTAATGGTGTCATCCTAAGCTAGCGAAGTCATAGGCCTAGGACCATTCCCATAGGACACGTGGTGTGCAAGTAAAACGTCATGTGAAACATGAACACATGAGTCAGTGCAGTGGTGAATTAAGCTAGAGCTCAAACGAGGGAGAGTGTTCCGAATTTTGGCCGAGTTTCTTGTTGATTCTTTTTTGTATCGGTGGCCTACATATCAATAATTTTGGTTATATCTGGAAAATATTGGTTCAAATTTTAACCAAACTTTTAAGATTCTAGCGGTAGAGATTTCGGCGATTTTAGATTCTACCGGCCTTCTCTAGTATTTGTGTGTCAACTGCATGGTTGAACCCTAGGTACGTATAACACTTAGTACATCAAGGACATCAACCAGCGCTGCAGCACGGCACACCTACACAACCTCTTCCCTAGCGGCTCACCAGGACCTCCCCCCTCCTCTCCAGCCGCCGCCGCCCTCCGGCGTGCAGCGGTGGCGGCCCATTGTGGGCCCACACAAAGCAGTGACCATCGCATCCCCCCCCCTTTCTCCTGTTTCTCCTCATGCCCCCACCCCCCTCCACCTTGCTCCTCCGGCAAGCTGGCCCGGCCGAGACGTAGATCCGGTCCCCCTAGGCCAGATCCGACCTACTCCACCCGGATCCGTGGGTTCTAGCGGAGGATCGGACTTCGAGGGCTACTGCCTGGCACTCTGCGGGCAAAGGCGCCTTTCTCCCGTGGCGGCAGCGGCATGCTTGCTAGCCGACACTTGGCCTGCCACAGCCGCCCCCCCCCCCTCCCGGGCTGCTGGCTGGCAGCGGCGTCCCCGCAAGGTTTGGCACGCCACTGACGCGGCACCGGCACTAGTACACAAACCATTTGTGTTGACACTGGCGTTTTATTTCTACTGGCGGTTTTCCTTTAGAACAGCCTGTAGAAATCGACCCTATTTCTACATACGGTTCTCTTAAGGAACCGCCAGTAGAAATACGATTTCTATTGGCGGTTTTCTTAAGGAACCGCTTCTTAAGAAATCCGCCAGTAGAAATAATTTGAAATTAATTTTTTTGAGTTTTTCAAACTTCCTCGGATGGAGAAACTCCCAAAATAAAAGTTGTAGATCTCGAAAAGTTATGAAACTTTGCAGTTGACAACTTTTTCATTTGAAATCATCTTTTTATGGAAAACTATGAATTAAATTTTCAAATTTGAAATCCAAACTTTGCAAATGACCTCGGATCGAGAAACACTCTAAATGAAAGTTGTAGATCTCGAAAAGTTATGAAACTTTGTAGTTCACCACTTTTTCATTTGAAATCGTTTAGACCCTCAAATATTCAATTTACCGTCGGGTTTGTATATTATGTGGGGAACAAAAATGGTATCTAGACACAAGTGACGTGTGGGTGGAGTGGTAGAGGAGGATACGCAGCGCCTTGGCCGAGGTCGCGAGTTCGAACCCCCCAGCGGCCGCGTAGCGCCTTGCGATTTTACGCGAAAAAAATACGCGACTTGCGACTCCGACGGAGACGGGCGGGCGGGTGCCTCCCGGTTCGAAAAATGTTTTTGCCTTTTTAAAAATATTTTTTACAATTTTTTGGGTGTTTTTTCGGACAGCGATTTCTACAGGCGGTCCGCTGTAGAAATCTATTTCCACCGGCGGTTTTCAACCAACCGCCGGTGGAAATGGCTCATTTTCATCGGCCTCGCGCCGGCGGTTGGGAAAAAACCCGGTGCAAATACGTTGTCAACCGCCTGTAAAAACATTTTGTGTACTAGTGCGGTGGCCGGAGAACCCCGTCTTCTAGTTTGGGTCTGGGTCGGTGCGGCATTGCGTCATGACGAGGCCCTGCTGGCCTGATTGGGGCCTCTTGGCCTAGATGTTGCAGCACTGCAGCTCCGCGGCGGCGTTGCCAACTGCCCAGACCAGTGTCGACGCCCCATGCTGGCTTTGCGTCATCGGCGCCATGGTGGCGTGGATGGCGACGGCCTCCTCATTCTCGTGCCTACGATGTCATGGTGGCATGGTGGGTGGCGGTCGAGTGGGCCATGCTGGATGGGGCACCAGAGGCCTTTTGTCGACCACGCTCGGCATGCGGTCTAGATGGTGGGCTGGCTGGCGGTTCGGTGGCCGTGGTTGGCATGGAGTTCCGGGTGAAAGCCCAGCCTGGCGGTGGCCGGCTAGACGACGGTGACGTCACGTCTTTGACGCCACATACCTTCCTAGAGGCGTCGTTCTACGTGCCCCAGGTCGCTGCGCCTCCATGGTCAGATTCTTGGCGAAAGCCTTGCCTTGGATGCTCTAAGGCCAGCAACGAACGCCACCGTAGTCATGGGCGTTCTCCTTCCTGAAGGCGTCGCTGAAGAATGGACCATCCTACTATCAGTTCCCAAGGATTCTCTCCCTCTCTGTGCTTGTTGGGCTTCAATTCCACTCGCTTTTGTCGGTCCTGCAGTTCTTACCTCGTTCGCTTGTTGTTGTTAAATATCGTAGTGGATGTTTGGCTACTACTATTGCTCTCCCGACGGATGCTTTGCGCTGGTTGGTTCGTTGGCGGATACTTTGCATCCATGTCGTGGGCCTCTTCTTTGGTACCTTTGGTACTGAGAGTGACCTGGCCTTTCCACCGCTATGAATACTTTGCCGTAGTGGGTTTCTTCACTTCTCACTCGGCGGATGCTTGGGCGTCGGTTGGTTCGTTGGCGGATACTTTACCACTGTTGGGTTTGTTGGTGGATGCTTTGCCGTCGTTGTTGCTGGGTGGTCTTCTGGGTTCATGACCATTGCGATGTTCTATTGCAGGCACAGTTGTAGGTCTTAGGTGTCGAGGACATTCGCTCTCTCCTCTGTATCTTTTTTCTGTTCCTATGTTTATTCCAGATTACTCTCTACTATCTTAGTGGGTTGTAATATGTGCTATAAGGGTTCTCTCACAGGTAAGTGTGGCGCACGCCCGAGGGGGCGCCAGTCGTGCAGAGTGTGGCGTGCAGAGTATGGCTGGCCGGTAGCGACGGCGTGAGAGCCGTGCAGGTGGGGAGTCCGCGACGACCCGACGGCTGCCAAAATTTCGCGCGACAATGCAAGAAGACTCAAGGCGAGGAAGGACCTTTAATTTGGACCAGGGAGGACTCACCGGCAGCGTGCAGGTGGGAGTCCGCGACGACCGACGACGAGATGTGTGTTCGCGCGCCCGGCTCGGATCTAGGGCCACCGGCCGTTCGGCCAGCGCGCGGGCGGCGTCGTCGTCGGGCGCTGGCAGCTGTGGCTGTGGGCGCGAGGCGTGGTGTAGGCGACGCCGACGCGATCCGGGCGCTGGAGCGGGATCGAGTGGGAGTGTGGGATTGGAGCGCGGTGCTTTCGTGCTGCTGGTGGCGACGACGGAGCGAGGTTCCTGTCGTCGCGGCCCTACTCGTAGTCGAGGAGGAGGGAAGAACGGGAGGGAAAGGAATGGCTTCCATTAATCCAGATGCTTCTGGAGAAATTAAGAGAGGAAGGAAGTCAGGACTCACGAGATGGAGCTCTGGCACGCGGCCGTGGATCGAGGTGGTGACGAGAACGGTGTGCGCCGGTCTAGTTCTTTCGGAGAAGACGAGGAACCAGAGCAAGCTAGCACTACGGGCATCCGTTGTGAGGAGCAGCCGGGGGCGGCGCTAGCTAGGCCAATGTGGGTCTGCCATCTGGGCCACAGTGCCATGCAGATCCTAGGTGGGCTGCTGCGGGCTTCACAAGACAGAAGGGAGGACCGTCCAAAATTAGGCTGACGTGGTAGGATGGTCATGTGCTAACCCATCATATATAGGTTTCTTAGGGTGAAACTATCGTATTTTTTCTGAAATTATTCTATTATGGCTTTATCTTTAAGAAGGTAGGATGGGCATGTGCTGAACCGATCCGGTTGAGCAAGGACTCAGAAATATAATTAGAAAGTCTATGTATAGACCTATATATATATATATATATATATATATATATATATATATATATATATATATATATATATATATATATATATATATATATATATATATATATACGCTGAAAGTTAATATCAATCAATAAATTGTCTTAGAGCTCTCACTCTCTCTCTCTGTAAACTTTTGTAAGGCGTACGGAGTTCTACATATACCAAGAAACCACATGCAAAATGTAGCCATTTTAGATAGTTACCAAATACCAAGAATGTCTATCTCTGGGTCCTGGTCCTGGGGTATTCTGATTCAGTATAGTATACTTATTGGGTGTTCATTGACGAAAGAGGTATTCCTACCTGCTAACCACTGCACCACAGCTGCGCTTCATCAGGAAATAAAACCTCATTGTCCCATCGGAAAAGTACTCTGCACCTGCATGTGGCAGCGTGACTGCGTGAGGGTGTGCTCTTGTGGTTGTGCTATAGTGCTTCCCAACCGTGTGTGCGTGTGCGGAGTGTTACAGGTAAGGGACCGATCCGAGAACTCGTGCCAGTCTAGCAGACTGATACAGGTAAGGGAGTTCCGACAAAAATACAATCTCTGTTTCAGAAAAAAATATACAATTCTATCGTAATATCGTGTTTTATAGCTTGAGTTTGATTAATTATAAATAAAAAGTATCAATATTTATGATACCACAAAATGTATAATAGATTAATTTTGATCCATAAATTTGAATTGACTAGTAAACGTGAACCACTCTATTCTACGTGGCACACAATCCATAATTATATTCTTTTTGGGACGATAGATGTATGTGGTTAAGATCATGAATTCTTTTGTTCTTTTTTATTAATCTCACCGACGTCTAGCTCAGGATCGTGATGCATGCTACTACTGAATTTCTCATCTCATAGTACGTACTACCTCTGTCATAAAAAAATGCAACTATGGATCACGTGCTAGTTAAAGTGGCTTATGTTTAGCCAAAGTTTCTAGTGAATGTGCTATTTATATTTGTGGCTCCAAATTTGTTAAGAAAATACATTTCGTGAATAATCTACTGATATTTATCTCATATCATAAACAATAATATGTTTTTAATATAATTAATCAAACTTAGACACCTAAAATTGCATTCTTTCAAGGAGTACGAAGGGAGAGTACGCTAAGCCATAGTTCTAGTCCGCACGTCTTCGAATTTCCCACCTAACCTCGCCTACGTTCATTGTTAAAAATATAAATTTCCACCTAACCCCTGTTCTACCAGTGGCTCCTGTGGCTAGGTTTGCCCACTCCATGCGAAGCTGGCAACAATACTACTTATAATTTATGCAGTACTGCACTTTTGCATTGCCAAACTGGAGCTGCAGTGGCAACAATACTACTGCATTTTTGCATTGCCAAACTGGAGCTGCAGCAGAGCTGCCCATACGAAGAGGAGGAAATGAGAATAAAGTGGCAGGCTGACAGGGCCCAAGTAGTATTTTCCTACAAGGTAGATGAACAGTAAAGATCAGCACAACGGGCACCTGCTGTAAAGATTACTACAATCTTTGTTGACCCCTTGGACTAGCAGTGGATGGCAATCGTGTGCTGCGCGACCATCCGATTGATTGCTTGAGCAGCCATGTGACCATGCTCCATGGGTCTTGCACTTGCGGTCGTGCAGAGTCCTAGCCAGGGCTCCTGTCAAATCTGTGGCCTTGACGTTGAATTGAACTACTAGCGTGTGACCGTTCAACTTACATTGGAAAAAGAAGCATTTAGGTTTTTATATAGGTAAAGTATTGGTTAGCATTATGACAAAAATTGTTTACATAGAAACGGGAAAAACTTAAGTTTAATATATGTGCATCCAGAGATGATGTCCTATTTAGCACATGTTTGCTAATCTGAGAGCCGGGATTAAAAAAAAAAGGTAAATCAGGACGCATCCAAACGGGAGGATAAAGAACAAGATATGAAAATTCTTAAGTGCCAGATTCTTGAAATCTCGGAATCTATCTCCTATACCGAGTATACGAGGAACCAGTAGTCGGTGAAAGGCGGAGAGGCGTTCCGCACTGCCCTGACTTCTCTCTTCTCAATCAAAAACACCAACGACACCCAAAGGCCAAAGCTGTCGCGCCGGCGGCGCCGTCTCCGGCCTGCATCCGTCTCGGCCTGTCGAAGTCGCGACGACGAACCGCCGCACGCCGTCGCCGCAGCCGCGCCTCCCTGGCCTGGCGTTGCTGAGCGCGCCGTCCATTGGCTCCTCCGAATCGCCGCTGCCAAATCGACGCCTAGCCAGGTAGCCGCCGTGTGCACCTCTCTCCACCTTCTGCCTCTCTGCCTCCTTCACCAGTCAAGTGAATTGTTTATGCCAAATTTCAAATTAAAACTGTACGGTTAGCGATAGCTTGCCTAATAGTTGGATGCCTGGAGCATGGAAGGCGTTGCTCTTCTTTGGCTTTAGTTTAGGTTTGAGATCTCGAGCCCAACTTTGTGCAGTTACTAGTTGCAGAGATATCATGAATATATTTTGTTAGGATGCTGAAAAATTTATATTTACTTCTTCAGAAAAGAGTTAAGCCAGAAAAAGATACAGCAATTCTTCTTGCTCCAGAAAAGGAGTCATCTGATAACTGCATTGCACAGATTTCTTCCAATTGTGTGTGCTCGCGCTCTGATCAATGGCCAGGAATAAAATTTACCAAGGACGAGCATGCATTTTGCTAGAATCAAGATTCCATTTATCATTGTTTACAAAGTCCACGGGTCCAGACCATGGGGCACTAGAATGTGTTTTATTTGGTAGACTGAATTTTTAAGAACTAGTAGGATGCTCCGCGCGTTGCTGCGGGTATGAAGTAGAAATGTAAAAAGTTTATAATGGTCGAAACTATAAATTAATAGATACATATATATAGATGTAGTAGGTCAATTGTGGAGGTTGTATCTATTGACATACATGATGTAGATTATTTGAATTGGGCAACACCCAAATCTTATCTACCCGAACCCCCATCCCTACTATACCTGAGAGTCATCCCCTCTTAAAATTCTAGGACCTTTCCTTCATAAAATTATACGTGTTTTCAAGGACCGCATGCAATCCATGTGATATGCAGTTTTGCTAGGTTTTTAAAACGGTTTAAATTTTGCAAAAAAGTTATCGAAATATATCCATGTGGGGTCTTGTTTTGAAGAGTTTATTGCGAGGAACACCATGGTGCAATTGGATTTTAATTACGATACTTGGTTTAGGTTGCTAAGATTTTTTTCTATTTCAAAAGAAATAGCTAGTGGGAGATAAATGAGGCTTAGTGGGTGTAACGAATTTGATGACGTCACATGACATCACTTTTCAGGATTGGACCAATCGGAGGTTAGAGAATTCCTTAGTGGGGATTAGGATTATAGGAGTTATAGATATGTATCGATGTAATTTGGACAGACATAGGATGGAGAGTGTTTCATTACAAGGTGTAGGACTTCATGGCTAAGGGCATTTTGGAGAAATATGCTTTAGATTAATTAGAGAATTCACAAGTAGAATCTAGGGATCCAAACGGTAGGGATTTTTTGTTATCCAGCTAATTCTAGAAATCTGGATTTTGGAGTCCGGATTCTAGAATCCCATGGGATTCAAACGGCACCCTGCTCACTCATCAGGGCCACTGGAACAAAAAAAAATTGAAATTAAGATAAGTTTCTCGTAGCTTAGTGAGAGATAGAGGGGAGGAAGAAAGGGTTTGTCCTGGGCCGGCCTGCGTTGGTCCAAACCGTTATTCAGGTTGTGCATGTGGGCTCTAATCGGTTGCTGCTGTTGTTTAATGGAACAAGTCTAGTCATTCTTTTGTTTTAACAAAAAGCCAAGTCTTGTCATTGAGGAACCATTAGCCCATGACACAATCACCCTCTTCCAGTCCACTAGTCCAGCATTTGATCCACCATGTGACTTAGTCACGATTTCCCAACTCTGGGGCACGATCAATGGCCAATGACCAGAGCTGCGACCTGAGTCTGTGGAGGCACCATGTCCACCATAGTCAGTGATGGTGGTGGCGGGCGCACCGTGTTGCTGCCCATGATTTCAGTCTATGGCATGGCCTCAAAAGAACACCAAAGCCAAATATGAATGGTAGTGATACGCGTATTACAAATTTGCATGGTTTTACTTTGCACCTTACTTTTGTTGTGTCCATGCTATTATTGCCAAATCTCAAATCTATTCTGTCCTCCGCCATGCACTGAGCGTGATATTTATAATTTGTACCTGACTGCATATGTATAGTATATAATGCCTCCTCAACAGTGTACCTTAGCTCTAGTTGCAGAAAGGAGTGGATGCTTTCTTTCAGCTATTAGGGTCTCTTTGAAACGTAGGAATTTCACAGGCAGTTAGGAAAAACACATGAAACATGAAAAATTCCTGCATTTCAAAGGAGGCCTTAATTTGTTCATCAGACTTTCAAGTAACTTGTGAAACTGGATTGACATATTCCTTTTTTTTGGCAGTGACCACTATGGTTTCAATCAAGACGTTGATATGTGTTGTAAGGATTGGCTGCTTGCTGTCTGCCTTGGTGTCAGTTTTTATTTACCCTGTAGATGCTGAAACCAGTAACCTCAGTGTCACTGTCTACGGGTAAACACTTGATTATGTCTTTTATTCTTTCTTTTATAGCTTTGTACCGGTATTAGTTTACTTCAGCTTGTTTACAGTTGCTTGTATCAGGTTGTCATGGATGATGTCGGCAATCGAAGTGGTACTATCCTTTGGGTTTCTGTTGGTTCTGTGGACAGCAAACCCGTTGCCCCACAACAACCTCGTATCATGTTCCCTTATAATCCTTTTTGAATGGGTATAATACTCTTGCTCCTTTTATTTTGTATTAATTATAAATTCTTGATCTTTCTGCTATAGACATAACACCTGTATATAACCAGCACAATTGCTTAATGATACTTGCCTTTTTCTGAGTTTGCAGCTATTTGCTTTGCACACCATGGGTGTTGCTACCTCTACAATGTCGGTCACCTTGGCTGCAAGGCGCCACAATATTTTTGGGTCCGACTACAAAAAGACCATGGTGTATGGGCTTTTGGTTTTTCTTGCTGGTGCACTTGCTTCGTGTGCGGCATTTTTAAACGTTCTTCTTGCGAAGAATTTGCGCCATCCGCCCGCTGCCAACAATTAGCAGTGAATATGTCCTTATGCAGGTAAGCTGCTGACTACTGAGTTTGCTGGATCAAGACATAAGAATATTATGATAATATATTTTATAGTATATCTAATGATACTAGTTTGATGTCATAAATCTTGATGTTCTTTTTTCTAGAAATTTGGTCAAAATTTAAAATGTTTGACTTAAGATAACTCTAAGAATCATTTATTCAGGGACAGAGGATGTATACTTTGATCATTAGAAGGTATTTTTAACCACAAATCTAATGCAACTACTTTTGTAGTATAAACCTATTATGTGGTTAGGCTAACTGTTAGTCAAAGATAAGAAAGTTTGGATTTTGAAATACATGCATGACTTATATCTTAGGACTGAGGGAGTAACTCTTATAGCCATATATTCCTAGCATATATTCCAGGGTAAACTAGGCATTGGTCGTCTTGGGCTTAACCACCCTTAGCTAGCTAAGAGCAACTCAAGTAGGGCCCCTACTTAAGCCCCCACCTACCTAAATAGGGAGCTTAGGCCAAAAAAACGTCTAGTAGAGCCCTTAATTATTGGGCTCGAAATTTGGATGGGGCACTCCAATCATCCCGTTGGCACCCATATGGCTCTAGGCCAAGCCCCAAATTTCTCCTGACTAATCCCCACCCGTGCAACCACTGCCTCGGCGCAGCGGGAGCTCCTCCCGATATGGCCCCCGCTCGGCGAGAGCTCCTCCCAGTGTGGCCTCCTCCGCGATAGTTGCCTCCTCTCCTGGCGTGAGCGCGCCGCCTAGCTCCTCTGCCCACCATGCCATGCGTGAGGCTCCGCGACCTCCCTTCCTGGAGCTTGGTCCCTTCTCCTCCACAGCCATCGCTTGGGCAGGCATGTTGCTTCGCTGCTGCCTTGTGGGTGTGGGCGCGGCTGCCAACAACACTGCCCCCACACGGGCACACCCACTCGGGCTCGCCCATCCGCCTCTGCTCGGCTCTATTGTTGTGTTCCCTCAATGACCTATGGCTCCCATTTGTAAGTGTGTTGCCATACTTTTGCAGGCTGTAGTTTGGGGGCTTTTGTTAGAGCAATTGCAAAGTAGAGGGACAATAAAAGTAGGGGAGCAGCCAAATCAGAAGTAGGGGTCCTAATTAAGGTACTCCTGCTGTAGTTGATCTGCCACATACCGGCTGTCGTTGCTTTGATGGCCACCTATAGCTTAGTCTTGTATCGAAGGTGGGCCTTTGTAGATGCATCGGTGGTGGACCTTCGCTGAGGCCTACTTCAGTGAGCCGTCTCTAGGGTGAGCACCCTTGTCGTGTGATGACCGTTGCTAAGGCCCTCAGATGCTGAACTTGTAGAGGGGATCCTAGGTGTGGCAGAAAAAACATGTGATGTCTCGAACAACGGTGTGTGACGTCATGGGTGATGGTGTGGTATTCTAGTGGTGCCTTCCCTAGCATCACTACTAGGAAAACAACATCACTACTAGGAAAAGCATTTTTAAAGATGGATATTTTCTATTTTATAGAGGCAAGGCAGTTCACATATGTCTTGAGTGTCCCGTCTCTCTGTAGGACTGTAGGTGGCTTTTCATAAAACAAAATGTGGCTGAAGTAGAGTCGGGCAAATTTGGTTTTGAGGTGGGCATCATGCTTGTCTCAAGCTCATCATCACTGTTAATTAACTTTTTTAGAGGCAGTCAATGTACTCGCTTGGAGAAAAAGACTGAGAAAAATAAAAAAATAAGCACAAGGCTCCGATGGGCCGCGGGCCACTACCAAGCCTGTTGCCAAGCCCGGCCGTGCTTGCTCGCACGTTGGCGTCACCGAGCCTACCTTGCCCTAACACTGCAGCTCAAGACCACCTCTGACATAACCTTGGCGACATGCCCCTTGCCCTCTGACCAGTTGCTATCCCTCTGTGTCGAAGAGAGAGAGGTGCAGATGAAATCCAGAGATGGTCAAACAGAGAGGCTTGGATCTCACCTCAACCAATCGACCCTCAATCCCTGTTCTCACCTAGCACATGTCATCGATGTTGTCGCCACCATGTCGTGGATCCTGGCGGCTGCCTCACCATGGATATGACCGAGGAGGAGAAGGTCGGCCACCCCATTGTGGATTTGACCCAGGTGATGAAGGTTGACTACCATGGTGTAGATCCATCCGCAGAGAATATGGAAGAGAAAAAGGTGGATCTCACTGGTGAAGTCTTGGTCTACTAGCGAAGATGGAGAAGAAGGGGTGGGTAGAGGCTTGGGAGACTAGGGATAGGGGTGGTAGAGTTCGTGGAGGCCGAGGAGATGGCCATGAGAGGTCAGGGGAAGTGAATTTTGTGACTTTCATAAAACAAAAAATGGCTGAAGTAGAGTAAGGTGAATTAGGTTTTGAGAGGTGGCTATCATGCTTGCCTTAGTTGATCATCACTGTTAATTAGCTTTTTTAGAGGCGGTCAATGTGCTCCCTTGTGAAAAATGTTGAAAAAGATACAAAAAATGAGCACAAGGCTCCGGTGGGCCACTACCAGGCTTATCGCCAAGCCCGACCATGCCTACTCGCACGTCGCTGTTGTTGATCTTACCTTGCCCTAGCGCTGCACTACCATGGCAGGTTCTAGGATTTATTTTGGAAAAAGTTCCGGTGTTGAATCGAGAGAGAGAGAGAGAGAGAGAGAGAGAGAGAGAGAGAGAGAGACTGCAGAGATGGTCAAATAGAGAGGTTTGGATCTCACCTCAAACAATCAACCCCCAATCCCTATTCTCACCAACAAGCGTTGTTGATGTTGTCACCAGCAAGTCGTGGATCCTGCACGGGGGAGGGGGGATGGGCGCTACGTTGCCATTGATCTGACCGAAGATAAGAAGGTTGGCCATCCCATTGTGGATTTGACCAGGGTGGATCTGAGTATCTGACAGGTGAACTCCCATTCACCAACCAAGATGGAGAAGGGGTGGCAGAGTTCGTGAAGGCCGAGGGAGAGAGCCATGAGAGGTCCGGGGGAGTGAAGGCAGAGATAGGAGAACTAGTGTTTGGCTCAAGATGAGCTTATAGTGGGCTACTGGATGGATGTTGGGCCTCAGGGCTATTTTTTTTCTTGAAAACGCAGGAGAGCTGCATTTCATTAAATTAAGAAGAGAAAAGGGCAAGAGCCCAAACACCCTTACAGACCCCTCAAACACACACACACGCACACACAAGATTACAAACAAACGTGCCTGTGAAAAACACACAAGGCGACTGCTACCAAACTAAACACTCTAACTACTGGGGAGGAGGGCAGTCAAGAATGAGAGCCCTCGATCCCCAGCCATAGACCACAAACGGCGCTCCTCGCCGGCAATGATTAGAGCACTAGCAAGGTTTGGAGCTGCTCCATCAAAGACACACCCATTTCGGTGGTTCCAAATAGTCCAAGCTCCAAGCATAACAAAAGATTAATCCCCTGCCTTATCAACCCATCAGCAGTGCTGCTAGCTTTCTCCCACCAAGCATGGAAGGACAATTCTGTAGACTGAGGGGACAAAGCCTGAAGACCGACCTGTCTGAATAGATTGAACCAAAATTCTCTTGCGAACACACAATGGACAAGAAGATGGTCAATAGTCTCTTCTTCTTGGTCACAAAGGGGGCAGTATTCAACAAAGGCAGGTCCACCTATGAAAATAATATGGCATATTTTCAGAGGCGGACCTCTATAAATTGATCGATATCGTGACATGGACAATTTTGGATGTGTCCATAAATAAAATGACCGCCTCCGAAAATCGTTGGATGTTCTGAGAGACAGTACATTTTGTTACCACTTTAGATAAAACTAGCTGGTCCTACAATCAATTTTGTAGTATTGAATTTGTCGACTACAAAGGTGTAGATCATGCATTGAGAACTACAACTTTGGTCTAGACATATCAACGTTCATGGTCATTTAGAAATTCAAAAGATGAGAATTTAAAAACAACTTTCGATACTAACAATTTGAAATAAAAAATTGTCAAATACAAAGTTGTAGATCTCATTGAACTCTACAATTTTGATATAATGTTTGTTTTCGTCGGACTCCATATGAATTTTATTCTATTAGTCCATTTATAGAGATGACACGCTTAAATGGCTGACATATGTTAACATAGTGATTTTCAGCAGCGGACTTTTTTACGACGTTGTCCTCTGGAAATCCATCTACGGAGATGGTTGATTTTGGACTGTCTCTGTAAATGGAGTGACCGTCTCTGAAAATCACTAGATATTTTAGGAGACAATTATATATTTTAACTGTCTCTATGAATAAGATAGGACTATTCCCTAAAACCATACTCAATTCATTGTCAAACGAGCATGTAGAGGTGACACACAAAATGTGGTATGTGTAATGTTTGTGTTGAAGGAAAGTTCATATTTTGGTTAGCATGCATCTACCTGATGATGTTTTGGATTTGGTAAGAGGCTGAAGGACCGGATTTTTATTGGAGTCAAAGCTGTGTACTTCTGTAGGGCTATCTACTGGCTAAAGCCGAATGGCATGCTGTGTTTGATTAAAAAGAACATATATATTCTTTTTTTTTTCCTGCAGGTACATCAAAACACATTATTGGATACTTCCATAATGTGTTCCTGGTTCTGCTTGAGGGTTCTTGCCCCAGCAAGAACCCACAGATGACTCTCTAGGCTCCAGCTGTAAGTTTCTGAGGTTGAGACACTTGTGAATCTCCATCAAACACAGGTGTTTCGATGCTTCCATAAGGTCCAAGCGCCCAAAATGATGAGAGAGTTTAATCCTTTCCTGTGTTGTTTACCTACACTTTTAGTGATTTTCCTCCACCACGTGGCAAAGCTGTGTTCCCTTCTATTAGGTACCATCTGATGTAAATTAAGTGGAGAGAGCACAATATGCCAGAATTGTCTTGCAAACACACATGTTGTAAGAATATGCTGGACAGCTTCTTCTTCTTGGTCACAGAATGACCATTTATCTGCATGAGGAAGCCCTCTCTTTGTTATCTGATCAGCTGTCCAGTATTTATTTTTTATGGCAAGCCAAAGGAGCCTTACATTTTGCTGGTGCCCAATATTTCCAAAGACGGCGCCATGGTTCAAAGTGAATAGACCTGTAAAAGAATGCCTTGCATGCCGTCTTGGATGATAAGCCATGCTATCACTTATGAGGGTAAAATTTAGAAGAGCATCCCAAGATGATATGTGATGCTTCCAAATATGCTGATCATCATCACTTGTTAGTGTAAAATTTAGAAGCTAAGAGCATCCCAAAGTTTGAGGAACTCTATCAGACCATTAAGAGACGCCTCCTCAACCATGCAAGTTTTTGGGATCCTTGATGGCACACAAGCAGCAACCTTCGAAGCCATTTCTACTAGGGAGCAGCCATGTAACCAACGGTCTGTCCAAAATAAGGATTTCTTCCATTGCACACGTTTGTTATCACTGAGATAGCAAACATTCCTTGGGCATGTGGATGGGTTGGGATTTCCAAACCTGAACTTGCTCTATCTGATGAAGTTTTTTGTGCCACCACAACCACTTCATTTGTAGAGCCCACGCCCAATAATTTCCAAGTTTTGGATATGCAGACCACCGAGTTCCAAAGGCCTTAAGCTTTGCACTTTCTCCCATCCCACCAAGCAATAGAACCATGCTCTGTCAGTCTGTCTGATGAATTTTATTCTGCTAGTCTCGATTTATAGAGATGACACGCTTAAATGGGTGACCTATATTAATAGTGATTTTGAGTGGCGGACCTTTTAGGACATTTTACGACGTTGGCCTCAGGAAATCCATTATAGAGAAGTTTGTGTTTGCACTATCTCTGTAAACCGAGTGACTGTCTCTGAAAATCACTAGATATTTTAGGAGACAATAATATTTTTTTTAACCGTCTCTATAAATAAGATACTATTCCCTGAAACCGTCTTCATTGTAGTGGTATATCCTAGTCAAACGAATACGTAAAGGTAACACAAAAAATGTGGTTTGTGTAATGTTCATGTTGAATGATGATGCTTTGGATTTGGTAAGAGACTGAAGGACCGGATTTTTGTTGGAGCCAAAGCTCTGTACTACTGTAGGACTGTCTACTGGCTAAAGCCGAATGGCACGCTGTGTTTGATTAAAAGAAGAACATATGATCTTTTTTTTTTTCTGCAGGTACGTCGTCAAAACACATTATTGGAACAGCCCCACGGATATCATATCTTTGCCAAGTACGAGGCTTGACAAAAGCATATATAGGCCATTCTTGAGGCTTCGTTCAGTGTGACATTATTGCCCATATTTGGCACTATATATATAATTTATTGAATCTTTATTGTTTGTTAGAATGAATATGAAATGTCTTTGCCAAGTATGCAACACATGCGGAATCTGAGAGATAACATTTTTATTTATATATGAAAAAAAAAACAGCTCAAAATAATACTACATCCATCGTATAAGCAGATGCACTATATTACGACGGAGAGATCGAATAGTCTTGGTAAACCGCAAAGCAAACGGAGGTGAGATCAAACTGGATTGAAATAAGAGGCATTGCATGCGTTGGTTTCTTATTATTCCACTGGATCGAACAGTATTTTTACTCACACTGTTTTTATATTTTGTGGCCGCAGACACTTTGGCAGTCTGCCTGGGTATGGTAGCAAGTATTGGTGTCCCAGCAGCACCAGCACTTCTTGTGCAGTAGGCATGGATTGCTTATCCACACGGAATGGTAGCATCTCCCAGGTGGAATGTTCACACGGATCTCGTCAACACCACCTATATCATCAATCCGCCGGCCTGTTGTGTTTATCCAAGATTTTAAAATTAAACCGTGAAATATGTGGTCTTGCCTGCTTGCATTTGAATTAGCTACAGGCATATATAAAATTCCAAAGATTGAATTAGATAAAACACAATTGAAACATAAGATTTTTATTACTTACATTGCGCAAGATCTGCAACGCACCCGAGGAGGAGGAGTGAAAGCAAAACTATCGTGTGCTTCTCCATGACACTGAGGGCCTTCTGATACGAGTTCTTGGGGGAAAGAGAGAGTTTGCCGCGCGTATTCTTCTGCGGTAGAGTGTGCGCTCTATAGATGTACAATGTCAACGCACGTATATATAGGGGCGTGGGGGGTAGGTGGGTGGGGGGGCCAGGTCTAAATACGGGAACGCTTAATGATGGTGAATTTAGTCCGCAAGAATATATATTAAAAACTCATATATATAGGAGCAGATTAAATAAGAGCTAAATACAAGGATGAGCTGTTGATTTAATTTCAAAAAATTTACAACTGTCATGTTACGTACGTGTCTATCTAACTTTCTTATATTTTGCTTTTCAATCAATCACATTGCCTGACTTGGAACATGATCATCAAGTTAAGGCGCCAATATAATTCACAATTCCTAATTTGACTAGGAAGCGTGCCCGTGCGTTGCTACGGGGCAGCTAAACTTCTGTACTAAAAACCACAGGATCGCACGTCAAAATAATAATATTATGAAATTAAATTGAATACCAATGTGAAAATAACATTTAATCTAAAATGCAAAGTTCGTGTAACAGCTGTCATGGAGAGCGCGACGTCGGAGGATCACCAACTCTGTATAGACCAACTCTACAAAAGTCGAGAAATCCTAGAGGCAACTAACAAAGGGCTAGAGCATCTTGTCACTTGCATTTCTCTTGATCTTGCATTGCATCTTCCGATGCCCTTTTGTCATTGCTGAATATAAAATGAGCCAAAAGCTATGGTTCGCAATTGCAATCCAAACAATACCGTGCACATTGAAACAGTCCACCTCTGCCAACATTCAGGTAAGGGAAAAAACTTCATTTTAAGATGATCATACGCATAGTTGCTGAATATAAAATGAGCCAAAAGCTATGGTTCGTAATTGCAATCCAAACAATACCGTGCACACTGAAACAGTCCACCTCTGCCAACATTCAGGTAAGGGAAAAAACTTCATTTTAATATGATCATACGCATAGAGGCAAGATCAAATATGTAACGTTAACATGCAAATTTTGGTCCATGCATAAGTTGTTCTTGAATAGGAAAAGCATTTCCAAGCGTCGTTTCTAATTTTAAAAAACACTAACTTCTCATGTTTATATCTGCATGCCCCTCTCCAAGAGTCCAAGGAGAAGCCTTGCAAGTCTCACCTCACCCCAAGATTTAGTGAGCACGCAACTTGTCAACACATGCGATATTATTCTGCAAAAAAAAAAAAGAGAAAAACAGTGAGGAAAAACTGCAATGAACTCTCACAAGGAAAAAAAACATAAAACAGTTGAAAGTTATATCTAATAGTGTAACCTGGAAGATTTTGAGTCAATGTTTATAAAGTGCTCCGGTTATTTCTATCATGGACTATTTGCTGCCTTACCTTGCTGATCCATGCGAATCAGGATATAACAGAATGGGATTCGATGGTGAAATAAACATATTCAGGGATCATCTAATGACAAAAACATAAACACAGATTCTTAAATATGAAACATAAACAGAGATAGTCTCTGAAAGTCTCATTCGATGATACTATATAATCAGAAAAATGTATCTACTAACACAGTAATGGAAATAATCCGAAGATCTCTACTCTGAACAAAGAGCGAAATGATAATGTAATATATGAAACGAAAGCACAAATTATATAATGTTGGATGTATTTGGTGTACCCTATAACTTGATACAAAGAGCAGCCATTCTATTTTGATTTTAGAAATATGGGAACGAGGAATTAGGGAAATATTAGTAGATCTAGAAGAGAACGTTACGGGGGATAGATAACACACCAATGCTAAATTATACCAAGACATAAATAATCATTGGCCTGTATTATCTCTTCAACAAAGCATCTCCATCAAAGCTCTCTTGAACAGAGTCAACAGCGCTACAAGCAAAATAATTTGAGATTAGCATCCGGGCATTGCTCGTTGACTGACCTTGTGGAACCATGGGTCTACAGATCCACAGAGAAAAAGGGGAGAAGGCCACTGCAAGCATCCTGCTAGTACAGGGATCACCGTCTCTTATCTGTAAGAGCAAAAATAAATGAAATACTAAAACAAATTAGCGTTTCTACAGAAAGAATGTTCGTGATCTTGGCCTACGTTTCTACTCCAGTGCTGTAAACTTGTAATCAATTTCTTTGATTAGGAATCGGAGGGTTAGGGAAGGAGCCTAACCTGAGTAAATCGATTGGGCAGTCAGACATGGGAAGCAATCTGAGGTAGGTCGCTGGCCGGGATTGTCTTGTCTTGGCCATCCTGCGTGAGCGCTCCAGCGAACCGCGGCAAACACCGGCTGACGAGCATGACGAGCTGCAGCCAGGGGACACAGCTCACGCTGGGCCAACTGCAACGCCGCCGGGGCCCTCTCCAAGCGAAGCGAGGTGCTGCTCGCACGTCGCAACTCAGGCAAAAAAACGTTGCAGGCCTGGATCACAGCACGCCGGACGTCTAAGGCTGCCGTCTAGGCCATCGGCGATCTAAGTGGCTCGCCAAACATGGAACCCCAACGTGATGATGCTCCTCGCCACGGAGCGGAGGACGTCGATCACAGGCACAGGCTATAGGGCACGTCGATCGCAGGCGGAGTGGCGCAGGCACGGCGGGGGCGCGATCACCGTGGGGGGCGCGTGGCGTCTTGACGAGTGGAGGAAGAGGCAGCCGGTTGTTTCTTTTTTATTGAATGTTTGCCGTATGATTGCCGTGATTATAGGGATTGGCTGGTTGCCATGCATGCTTGATTTACGGAAGGGGAGAGGGGAAGTGGGGAACGGAAGGGAATTGCTGTGATTACGTAATTACATGACTTGATTTACGGAAAGAAAAACGGAGGGAGCGGGGAGGGATCGCACGGCGCGGGAGTAAGAGAGGCGAGCCGAAAAATTACGCACGGCTGAAAACTAACCTTTTTACTCTTTTTATTTGTAGAGATTTCTTATTACTTAATGATTCTTTTACAACTGACGTGTTACGTTCCCGTATTTAGCTCAAAAACCAATTTTAGTTTTTAATAGTATCATTTAGTAATTTCAGTTTGAAGTTTCATGTTTTAGTTTTGCAATTTTATTTTCTAATTTCATTGTCTAATTTTATTTCGTGCTTTCAGTTTTGAATTTCAATTTGTAATTTGATTTTCAGGTTATCATGTTTCATTTTTTATTTTGCCTACTTTATTTTCTATTTATCAATTTCAATTTAATTTTTTTTGTTGTCAATTTGAGTTTTTTATTTCAATTTCAGTGTTTTCCCATTTTTGTCCATTTTCTCTTCTTTACTTTTCAATTTCTGTTTGCAAATTACAATTCAACTTTTTGTTTGTCAATTTCAGGTTCAGTTGGCAATAAATCATGTTTCTTGATTTTTATAATAAATGTTCACAGTTGGCAGCAAGTCATGTGTTTCTAGCTTGTAATATGTTATACAATAACTTGTCCCCTCATTTGGCAGTTCATGTAATGCTTGTTTAATAATTTGACCCTCTAGGTTGCAGATGGTTTTGTTTTGAAATTTTTAAATTTCAGTTTGCAATTTAATTTTTTGATTTTTTGTTTCATTTTTTGTTTTATTTTTTAGTTTAAATTTGCATGTGTTTAAAAATCATAATTCTCATAATTTATCATTTCACGGTATCTTGCTACTTGCTACATTGACATGTATGTAAATACTATATAACAATTTTATTATATCCGCATGATAACAATCATTGTGCACACTCGCCGTGTTTGGTTGGTCACATAACTCGGCTAATTTGCTTTGAGAGAAAAAAATATTATTCGAGCGGCCGATAAGACAATCGAACAAGACGACCGTGTAACAACTTTAGTATTACATTATAGTAACTTCTTAAATAAATCTTCTAGCGCATATCTATACCTAATAATAAAGAGGCAAAACTTTCAAATTTTTTTTTTTTTTGGTACACTATTTGTTCGTCCACCTCTTTTTTTTTTTCTAACTAAGAGATCGATTCGGTTCCGTTTAGTTTTTCTATTTTTATATCTAACCTCCTTGGAAGTTCCCCACCTCTCGAACTTCGCTCCTCCCAGTCCAATCCACGCCGCCCTCGAGCCCCGCTCTCAGCTCCAACCATGCCAGGCCCCTTTGCCGCCCCTACTTGTCGTCGCGGCCGCCTCCGCATCTCCACCACATCCACGGCTGCGCCCGGCTCCTTCGGGCGGCGGCGGCGGCGGCCGCTGCCCCCGCGGCGCCGAGCCGAGTGGGACGTGCTCGGACGCGCCCCTTTCATCCAGCGATTCAAAGACAAGACCTTGGTGGTCAGGTAATGCGGCGCGCGGCGATGAAGTCCCCGGAGCTGCAGGCGTCCTGTCATCCGCGACCTCGTGCTCCTCTCCTGCGTCAGCCTCCGCCCCGTGCTCATCCACGGTGGGGGCCCAGAGATCAACTCCTAACTGCTGCACGTCGGCGTCGAGCCGCAGTTCCGCGACGGCCTCCGCATCACGGACGCACTCACCATAGAGGTCGTCGAGATGGTACTCGTCGGGAAGGTCAACAAGAACCTCGTCTCCCTCATCAACATCGCCGGAGGCACCGGTTCTGCGGCAAGGGCGCGCGCCCATCCCCGAACGCAGCAGCGCTGGGATTAGTCGGCGAGGTCTCGTGCGTGGACGCCACCGTCCTCCATCCCATCATCGCTGCGGGACATATCTCGGCTATCGCCACTGTGGCCGCCGACGAGACTGGCACTACAAGAGAACAGATCTTTGGTCGATGCACAAATTTAACTTTAGTCTAAAGGTCCTCAACTTTTAGTCCCGGTTGGTAATATCAATTAGGACTAAAAGTCGACTTTTTAGTCCCAGTTGGTGTTCCCAACCGGAACTAAAAATCCTTTTACTCCTAGTTGGTGTTATCAACCGGGACTAAAGGTCTCCCACCCGGGACTAAAGGTCCCCCGCGGATCAATTTAAAAGGAGAGTGTACAGGACTTTGTCACATGTAGTGTACAGCTGAGTTGATAAGGACTTTATGTACGAGACGAGAGGTACTAGATTCGAATCACACACAACACAACATTTATTTTTTCGCCTGGTGAGGCTTTAGTCCCGGTTTGTATACCCGGGACTAAAGGCCGGGTTGGGAAAACCGGGACTAAAAGCCCTTCCCAACCGGGACTAAAGGCCTTCGGAGTGACACAAGACGGTCATATATATATAATTTCTCTACTTCTCTATCTCGGGGTGTTCGGCTGGTAACATAAGCCGACTGATAAAACAAAGTTTGTTGCGCGAGCCGGTTGATAAGACAAGGTTTGCTGTTGAAGAAAAAATACTGTTCGAACGGCTAATAAGGCCGGCTAATTAACACAAACGAACAGGACATCTAAAACACGATCATAAATTCATTGTCAACCCGTGATACTAAATCCGCACACGTGTCCCTATCCAATACGAATAATCCACTCAAAGATCTTGCGTCCGAGTTCTATCCAGTTCCGATACAAACACTCAATCCATGTTCATGTACCTCAACGGGATCCCACTCCAAGCTCGCCCATTTCAAGCCACTACCAGCCGTGTTACCGGTTATCGTGAATTCTGACGAACTGATCATCCATGCACGTAAGTGAACTAACCTAGCAAATTATTAGACCCTCAATATAAGTATCACAGGTTATTGATACGTGGTTCTTCTAATATTGCCGTGTATATATATATATATATATATATGCTGACAATGCCAATCCATGCGCTGGTGCAAGTCGTACAATAGGTTATTATTAGATTCTTCTTACTCTGTAATTATGTATAACTACTCCATTTTTATGCTGTTTTTTCAGGTAGGCATTTCCCTTTAATGAATTTTGTGAACCAAACCAAGCTGTGTTATGGACTGTCTCCTACGAGACTGATGGAATGCCGTCCGCATGCATGGTGACGTGGTTCCATGATTCGATCTAAGTGTGCTAGCACATCTATAAACATTACATTTTAAATAGAAGTCTATGATTATTTATATTTGTTAACCCTTCTTCCTCTGGTTTCAAGCATCCGTTCAAAATTTAGAATGTTTTTTTGACGAATCAAAATTTAGAATGTTGCCTATTGCACAGCCTGTAAACACTCTCCACTTTCTGTTAACCTATTGCAAAGATGCAACAACAGATAGACACAGTAGTATAGCTAAACACATTTAGTTTTATGATAACAAGATTATAATTGATGGTGAAGCAATTTCTAATATAAGATGCCAGCTTGGAGGCGTCATGTAGGCGTGGAGGTCAATGAACAACAAGAGCACTATAGTATAGGTGGACAACCAATTGCAACGCACGGGCACTTTGGCTAGTTATATATAAATTGCTACTAAAATAATTTTTTTAAAATATATGCAAATGAGATCTAGTTTTGTTTGGCTCATCATATAGAGCACACCGGTGAAGACAAAATTGAAAATGGAAACAACATTGAAAAGTTATACTAGCAATTACTCCCGTGGATGAAAATGTTTGCTTTTTTTTTTCTGTTTGCTTGCGTCATCATCTTATCGGAACGGAGCGAGGGGAGGCAAGTAGGTCCAATCCAGTGCATGCTGTGACGTCAAGTCTACATAGAGGTTACGCGCGGGGGTCGGGCCCTTGTATCGCGCGATGGTCACACGCATGGTTTGAGGGTCCCGCGATTCCGTTTAGCGCGACGCGATGGGTCGCGCCGTCTCCAAATTGGAACGAAGATCTAAATTGTCCATTGCAATATTACCATTTTTTTCTGCACAACTGTAAGCCACCAATAGAGAAGTGTTTAATTTAAGGGAAATAACGAACTCAAAATGCTAGCTGTCTCTCGCCACCGCACGACAAGATAAAGAGTGGTTGCATGTCATGCTTGAACGTATGATACGTCGTCTAAATTACATACAAGAATTGGAAACGTGTCGTCACAACAATAGTATGAAATTAATCAGTCAGTACTCCAAAAAGTAGATCATTTATGAATCTACTTCAAAATTACAGCTGCAAACTTATAGATCGCCACACAGAAAGTTCACTTAGATTGGAAACTCATTACATGCATGGCCTTTATTTTTTCCTATTTGATAAACGAGATCTTTTACTATGGTTGGAAAAGTATCTCGGTACCTCCAGGTTCTTTCATCTTTTTCTATTTTCTAAATAATTAATTAAGAAGTATATTATAGAGGGTATTTCAGTAATTGAGATTGTGCGCTTTAGAAATTTGACGGCAGCGCCCTCAAGTGTTACGTATCAGATTCACACCTGGGAACACGCATATATGCTACGCGATTCGAGAAGCGTTTCTTCTTCGATCTTGTGTGTCCCTGCTCCAAACAGAGCCTCGAATGCATGCCTACCTCGGACGCTGAGGCTGCTGTAGTCCTCGACGGGCACGGAGTTTCACTTGATGAACTCGAGGCGATCGGCGATCGCCTGCGAGTAGAACAAGTTGGTCCGCGCGCGATGAATGGCGCTGGCCCCGGTGGCACCTTGTCTCTCCCTGTCCCGATCACTACCAGAGCCCTTCTGCTGCTGCTCCTCGCATAACTGCCGTTACCGCCGCTACCACCTTTGGCGCCCCTGGTTGCTGGTCGGCAGCTTCCGCAAGAGCAGGCACACGTAGAACCCGATGAGGCCCAACTGCCCAAGAACGTACGTGAGCAGCTCGGCCGCAGCCGCCCCACGGAACCGGTTCCTTGGGCATAGCCAGCCAGAACAACCCTTTGCCCCGCGCTGCGCCACCGCCGGCCCTGCACAGCCTCACGCGTAGCTCTCCGGCGACTGCGAGTGATGCAAAGAACCCATCCTGCCCTTGCTCCCGCTTGCTTGCATTGCCTCGCTCACATAGGCACGACGGCTGAAGTTCGTGTGTGTATGCCACGCAGCGCAGTGGGCGGCAATGTCTCCCTGTCCTATTGGGCTGTTCCTGGCTGAGCTATGCGCGTGCGCAGTGCCGGTGTGTATATACGTTGTGCTGGCTGGTGGACACACGGGAAGCTTCACAGTCGTCGTTGCCGAGAACTGCGACAATCCGACACCGGCGCCATGGCTCCTTCCAGTTCTTGCTGCCATCGATGTGCCGTGCAAGTGGGGGAGGAGCCAGTAGTGGACAAATCGCTGGACGCTGGCCGTCATCAAACCAGCATGTTCCCTAGTCCACTAGGGTAATAGGGTACGACGGCTCAAGATGCTTGAATGACTGATTTATCCTTTCTTGAAAATAAAATACAAAATAAAAAATAGATCTGATCCTACCTATTTCGGTACAGATCCTACATAATTTAGTGTTTCCTCCGTCCCATAGACTTTATCGTTAAAAAACCGTGCCCCCCCTCTCATAGACACAATTTTCAAGTGACAAACTCCATGGGACGGAAGGAGTACTATTCTCCAAATATTTGGTACCTTCAGTTGGTTACTTCATAGTTTTTCACCGTCCGATCTCGTTCAATGAATGATTCATGTTTTTTTCAATCATTGTAATACTTCTCTTTTAAGTCTTCCAAAAACTTAAATATCTGACAGCAATAACATCAGAAATATCGAGTAACAATATATACATATATAAAGACTGCAAATAATTTCTTAAAGGACATAAATATCAAGAGTTGGCAAAAGTGTATGAGCATCTTCAAGAGTTTGCCAAAATTTATGACAAGTGAAAAAAGAGTCTCTCTCCAATAGTTAGACATAATTTACTTGCCAAATCCATATCAAACTTACATCAGGAATCCTGAGACAGAAACAAATTTGTGTTTATACCCTTCCACCTCTTGAAAACTTACATCTGGAACCCTGAGACAGAAACAAAATTATTTTTATACCCTTCTACCTCTTCTAATACTGTCGAATATGCGCGCGGAGTCGAACGCGCATATATGTGCGCGTGGAGGCTTTTTTTTTACTTGGAATAAATGACAACCTAGGATGGGGAACTATTAGAGAAGGTTTTTTCTGGTTTGCGACATTTATTGCTCGAGAAATAAATCTATTTTTGAGTTAGCACGGTTACCTTAGGCAAACACAACAGCTCATTGTTTCTCGGTGTCCTCCTTTTTTTTTTTTCACCCAACAGAACTTCTTGTCAGTTGCATGGAGTTGTCACATGTCCTGGTAACTGGTAGATGACAACCCAAAGACCCTGTGTCGGGCTCTGGAATGAATGAGGCGCCAGTGTGCTATGTAGTGGAAGACAGCAATGTCCAAAAAAAAAGGCAATGAACCTTGACAAAACAGTATTCAGTTTCGGTTTGCAGTTTAGTATAATAATAATAAAATTTGAAGGCAGATCAGTTTAGTATTCAGTGAACATTTGTGCGAAAAGAGCATATCTACATGTCAGTGGTGTGATACCGTTGCGACACCGCACCGGAGTCGCGCCCGCAGCGTGAGCTGCAACCGCGCGCCGCTGCAGCAGTAGCTGCATTCGCACGCACGCGCCGCTAGCTACTAGAACCCAAGACGTCCTCGTTGCACCAGCCACCGCACAGCCACATCCGGCCAGTGCGGCGCACACGGTCAAGCCACCGGCATTCGTAAGGCATTGCTACTTGCTAGCATCTCGTGCCTTGCCCTCGCGGCCAGAGGAGACGTGGCTTGGAGCCTCACGTTTCTTGCAGGTCAACTTGCGACAACCTGTCCCGCTGTTTGGTTTTGCAGCCGCTGCTGCTTCCATGGCTGATGTGCAATACAGAAAACACTGTATTATTCAGGCAATTTGCTACAGTGACTTTCTTACAGGTCAATTTGCTACGGTGATGTTTCTGCAGCTGTATTATTCAGGCAGCTGCAGGACAAAGGAATGGAAGGCAGGCTATTGGGGTTTTCTAATTTTTTGCCACCCTTATAGTTGCCAACTCTCCGTTTGTCATTTTTACGGTGGCACCTAAATAATTGCCACACGAAACAGTGACTTAACTCTATTCTTGCTATTTTTGCTGATGTGGCATGCCACTTCAGCGTGCCAGCGTGGAACTTAACGCGTCGGTCTGCAAAACCCCAACGGCGTTAGTGACTCCCGTCACCGCCCTTTTTTACTAGTCACTGTAAATGAGGCCCGGCTGTCAGTAGCATCTTCCTCCTACCTTCAGCAAGACAACATTGTCTCTGCTCTGTTTCTCGTTGGGAAGGAATGGTAAGAAGCTTGTGCCGCTGTGCACACGGGTGAAGGCACTCGCACCTGACGCTCGGTGCCCGTGCCGACCTCTCCATGGGCGCGCTCCATCCCCCACCACAGGGGCATGCAGTGTGTGCTCAGTGCCCCTGCACTGCAGGGCACGAGCTGCAGCCATCGACGCCGAACTCGATGGAAAGAGCACTGCTGGGCACGAGCTGCACGAGCACGAGCACGAACTCAATCGGAGCTGCACAAGCACAAGCATGAGCTGCAAGGCACGAACTCAATCGGAGCCGCACGAGCACGAGCTGCAGGGCACGTACGGGCCGGCACGTACCTCCGCCTCCGCGTCGAACTCGGCGACGCCGCCACCCTCCAGCCATTGCCACGCAGCCAGGGAAAAGGAGGAGCTCGCGCAGTCCCAGCCGGCTGCGCTCGCTGGAGCCAGAGCCCGCGCCCATCGGAGCCAATGAAGAAGCTGCGAGCGTCGTTGCCGCAGGATTCGAGCGGCGCTGCTGCAGGCGCGCGCCCAAGTGCCTGCCGTAGGCACTGCACTTCCCCCTCCAGAAGCCGACCGTAGGCCCTGCATAACCGGCCAGCCATGGCCATTTCCCAACCAAGAAGATGAACAGTGCACAGGGCTGACATCCTGGCCCCACTAGCTCTGACCAGTAGAGAGACACGAGTTGATGGGAAGCCGCTAGAGCAACGGCTGGGCTGACTCACAAGTTAAATTCCACGCTGGCACTTGGCACACTGAAGTGGCGTGCCACATCAGCAAAAGTGGTAAAATATTAGCAACATCACTGTTTTGTGTGGCAATTATTTAGGTGCCACCATAAAACTAGCAAACGGAGAGTTGGCAACCATAACGGTGGCAAAAAATTAGAAAGCCCGTTATATTGGGGCAGGCCAATATTGGTCTGTTGCTGTAGGTGGAGAACAGTAGTACCTAAAATAGGCTTTTTTGTCGGTTTGCTAGCCACCTATTTCCATATTACCCAAATTTTGGTTCCAACTCTAATAATACAACGTAAACTAATCCTAATAGAAAATGACATGTGGGACCAACAGAGAATTGACACATGAGTCCCACATGTCATGCTTGCTTTTCCTTCCTTGGCGGCACCATTGAAAAATCCAGCCATGGTCACCGACAATCGGGAGGATGGCGGCGGCACCATTGAAAAATCCAGCCATGGTCACCGACAATCGGGAGGATGGCGGCGGCACCATTGAAAAATCCAGCCATGGTCACCGACAATCGGGAGGATGGCGACAGGGAGGGGCCATAAACCACCTGCAAGGGCAGGCGGGAAGGGCCACATCAGCCATCTGGAAAGGACCGCATGCCACCATTTGCGCAGGTGATAGGAAGATCCACCGCCGCAGGTATGTCTACGCACCACTGGGTTTAGGCTAGGAAGGTCCATCGCCCGAGGGGACATGGGCCGCCATCATGTGGGGAAATCTGCGCGGGAAGGTCCTACATCGCGGGGGACCTCCACCAGCGACCAAGGAGGCAGTTGT
Organism: Chrysopogon serrulatus; assembly: GCA_015844335.1. Lineage (NCBI taxonomy): Eukaryota > Viridiplantae > Streptophyta > Magnoliopsida > Poales > Poaceae > Chrysopogon > Chrysopogon serrulatus. The sequence continues at coordinate 33,838 of JADLZL010005110.1, read as the reverse complement.
GGGGTGAATGGCTCCAGTGACTAGCTCCCTGTAGGTGTTGGCGTTGGGGCGGTTTCCGAACAGAAATGAGCATGTGCGTGAAATAGTAGCAGAAAAATTTAGGTTTGCCATCTGTTAGCCCAACAGGGAATGGCCAGTGTGTGGAAGAATTTTGGGGCCAAGAAATTTGGGTGGCATGGTATGTACTCCCTCCGTCCTATGGAGTATGTCGTCCGGGAAGCGTGTTTGTGAGGGAGGCACAGTTTTCCAACGACAAAGTCTATGGGACAGATAGAGTAGTATGTTTAGTATTTTCTTATCGTACACTATCTAAATTATAGATCAGCAGTGTGTTCACTTAATCTGATCAAGATGCTCTAACAATGGCTAATTTATTTTTTCTAGCATGTGGGTCACACATAACCCATACCGAAAATGCCAATGGTAGGATATGAATAAGTGTATCACAACCTGTCATCATAACCTACTTCATTTTTCTTATCCCATTCCATTCCAACTTGGCATCCAAACACCACCTCATCCTCCGCGTGCACACGCAAGCGTACTGTAGCAAACGCGTCGCAGAGATAACGGAATCAGTTTTAATGATTTTTTTTCAATAATCTTTGCGCTCAAACGGATGGTATGTGACAAGATCAGCCATTGAGCGTTGGGCATCCTTTTTCTTCCACAGCTGCACTAACTGAAGACAGTCATTTTCCATCTCCACTTTCTGAATTCCCAACTACTCCAAATTAATAAGCAAAGCGCAAACTGTCCCTCAAGCCAACGCTTCCAGATAGCTATAGCACACGCATCATATATAGCCCCGCTGATACCATGTAGCTTGTGCCGTAATGAAATCAGCCCGGTGATTCCTGAAGATGCACGCTGTATCTCCCTTGTTGCTTGCTTTCATCGTGCAGATCAAGAACGCTAGCTGCAGCAGCGTTGATCTTCAGATAGCCCGGCGCCGGCCTCCCTCATCCATCTTGGTTGTTGTAATCCTGTAAACATGTTTTATCCATGCGCCGGCCTCCCTCCATCTTGTACGCAAGTAGATGAGGCTGGCGGGGGATACAAAAAAAACTCTGAAACATCCACGCGCTTCAGGAGTTTTGACGCCTATTCAATATACAGCCCCGGCCCTCAACATCTCTGCATTGAAATTTATACACTGGGCCCTTGACTGCCAGATTGATGACTCAACTGCCATATGGATTAGATCATAGGTCATATCGTTTGCCCAAATGGCCAAATCAGTGCTTGCTGAGAATCGGCATCGAGAGCTCCGATCCTCATGCCGTTTTTTTTATTATTTCGCATCCGGCTTCCACAATGCACACTACAGTACCGCAATCACATAAATGACAGCCTGCAGATCACGCCGTGGACACAGATCCGACGACATCAGATCCTACCTACCGCTATGCTTGCTGATCAGGATGCAGGCGGGGCGGGTTGTGGCCAACCGCAAACCCGCAAAGCTCGCCGCAAGCAAATGTTTGCGGGTTCGTGGCTGTCCGCTAATTAAATTACGCGGTTAGCAAAAGTTTTGCCGGCTTTGCGGCAGCAAACGTTATTCCCGCAATTTACCCGCACGGTACATAACCCCGTACATAATACTAGCACACATGCTTACCCCGTACTTGACAGCCATAGGCTATTGTTGCCGTAGCCAGCCTCCATTGTTCACGTCTGAAAAGAACTGAATGAAATATCAAAATAATTGTAGATGTAGCTTCTGAAAAATTACCACACCTTGCATTATACACAATTCTTTTGACCTTTAAAATTATTGCTAATTTTTGCTCTGATATTATTTTTGGCCTGAAGCTAATCTGCATATGTCTACTGCTAAAGGAACGACATCCGTATGAATTATCAAAAAGCTATCCCATATAGGCATTTTTGCAAACATCCACTGAGTGTGTACATCGACTGACTCAAGGCAGTAGGATTTGCTGAACTAATTGACGGATGACTTCATCTCCATGAAACTAATTGTGGGACGATGAAGCTGCACCCACAGCCAGCCGTATGCATCCAGCATCTCCCTCCAGAAGCTAGCGCCTGAATTTTTGTGGCGGCCATGTTGTCCCCGTCCTCTCTTGCCTCCTCTTCCTCAACCATGGTCATGTCGCCGGCGCCTGGCATGGCCACAAACGCACTTTCCATCTGCGAGGACTTGAGGTCGAGCGTTTTGAGGAGACGGCGAGCGGTGGAGTGCCGAGTGCGATACAATAACGAGCTGACAACGGAGGTGCTGCGGTTAGGCGCTGGGTATCGGGAGAAACAATGCGGGTTCTTAGTGGGTTCATTATGTTGTCCACTGGGCTTTGTGGACCTAAGGATGTTAGGCCACGAAAAACTTGCGGCTGGACCGCGTCGTCCACAAACATCGATTTTGCGGGGCGGGTTTGTGGGCAACGGTAACAGCCCGCCCCACCTGCATCCTGACTTGCTGATATGAATAGTTGGGCTGCAATGAGCAGGCTGCCTACTAGTAGCAGTAGTATCCAAAGTTCCAAACACGTCCGTCCGCGCGGCCTTTTACATATACTAGTAAATATATGCCCGTGCGTTGCAACGGGTCGTACCTTTTGATGCGTAATCATTGTGCTTTTTAATTTAATCTTGGTATTATGCCAAGATACATACCTGACTTATGTATAGGCAAGTGCGGGAGATTACAGTTAGCTTTGAAATTGGACTCCATGCCTTGTACTTTCTCATTTTCAAATTGTCAATCGTCCAAGTTTTTTTCGCCCAGCGCCTTGGTGGCCCACAATTTGGCGACCTTGCGGCCCCATGCAAGGCTTGCATATCAGCAACCTCATTTTTGTTTATGTCCGATTGATTTATTATTGACTGATTTATGGTTAATTTGGGTTGCTTGCATGTGTTGTCATAAGAATATTTGAGGTCATATTATGTTATCATCCGGCTTATAAGACCAGCTGAACATTATGCCGACTCAGTTTGAAATGATATATTTTGGTACTGGTGCATTCCGGTGTACCATTTCATATTTTTATCATTCATGGAATATTTAAATTATTTTTATATCTAAGTTTTCTATTATGATGAATTAGACCATCAGTAAAAAAATATATTTATAAGAAAATAGAAGAGGAAGGTTTGGACCGGTTTGTAGGAAAGCACCGAAAACAGTAGAAACAGGTTTCGGCCGGTCTAGCATGGGTTTTTTCCTAGTCAACGTAACAAAGTAGGATTGGCCGATTCTTGCAATTGGATTTGACTTTGGTGATGCGTCGAGCATGCTCCGCCGCCTCCTACCGGACTTCTCCACCAGGAAACTGCTATGTGAAAGCTCCTGAAGACTTTGTTCCTCTTCTTCTGTCCTAGGGCCTCTTCCTTATCCGCTCTCGCGACTCTGCCTTTCCTTCACCACCGGGCCTTGTACACCGGTGACTGCAACTGGCACCTCACACCCCAGCCCTCTGCCACCCACACCTCTGCTCTACCTCACTTCAGTACCACCCTTCAAGCTCCATTTGTGACTTCGTGCCATTGTCTCTTGCAACGTCTTTCGCGCCACCATCACTTGCTTGTCTTCTATGCCACCATCGTGCTCTGAGCTCAGCTTCTTCGAGGGCAGGAGACAGTTGCGCCTCAACGAGCTTGCGGGAGGAGCTGGCCTTCCCCGTTGTTACGTCGGCGCAGGGAGGAGCTGCCAGTGCCATGAGTCAATGCGATGTGCCGAAGAAACGACCTGTAGTTATTCACATGCGCGGTTGACTAAGGACCTGACGCGACCAACGTTGCCCAGCACGACCATTGAGTAATTTGATTGTTGGGTTAGTATTTTTTGTCACTGAATTTGCTTTGTTCAGAAAAGAAATCTGATTCCAAGTCTTCGGCTACTACCCCGTGCAGGTCAGCTGATCATGTTTATCGTATTCTATTCGACAACAGTCGTTTAGCATATAGACTCGCGATGGAACAAAAAAGCTAGACCAAAAAGTAGGTGGACCAAAAATTAATGGAAACAAATTGGCCAGGCTTTTTCCAAGAATCGAGATGGATGCACATTTATATATCTCACGACTTAGCTTGAGCAATTGATTTGGGGATAATTACATGAGAACACGACGATGTTCTATATCAGCACTGTGCTATATATTCCTGGATCCACGTTGGTACGTAGCTAACCTATATGTTTCACATGCATGCACGTGTGTTGTTACATTACAGGAACGAACCGCCGTACGGTCGCCGGCCGGCGGCACGTAGCAGGCCATCGTCGTTTCTACGTCCAGGTCGACTGGCGATCGGCGCAATCTGCCATTCAGGGACGTGGCATGGTTGCGCCGGAGAAATCAGTCAGCTGGGATCGAATCGGAGTAGTAATTAGCCAGAGCTAATGCCATGCACGGACGCCCGGCCTCCAGTACTCCAAAACCGGGAAGCACAGAATCGCGATGGCCGCCAATCCGGTCTGGATTAGGAGAGCTGGACCAAAAAAGAGGTGGACGAAAAAGAGGTGAACCAAAAAAACAGGCTGAAAGTTTTGCCTCTTTATTATTAGGTATAGATATAGATATAGATATAGATATAGATTCCTCTTGCGCGCCACCGTATACAAGTACCACACGAAACAGATCCACAAGGTCGACGTACGTGGAGGCGTCAACCGGCTCTAATCCTTAACTTGTCCAGTTGTCCCCTCGGCTGTTCCTCCTGTTCCCTCTCGCCGGCCGGCCGGCCGGCCAGCGTGGCGTTGCTGCTCCGATGGCCGCTGCCACCACCCCAACGAAGAACACAGCGAACATCCCAGCGACGATGCGGGCCGTGCACTACGACGCCTGGGGCGGGGGCGCCGCGGGACTCAAGGTAATAAGCTAGCGCACGTACATACAGCTGCAGTTCCAGCAGCCCTTTTACTACTAGCCTACTACTACCCTGTTCCCTCCTCGGAAATTCCAGTCAGAGTCAGAGCTCATGCAGCAGCCGTAGCCCATACGTAGCGAGCGAGAGGCCAGGGCAGCAGCGCTTCGTCTTCCCCGTTGCCCTAGCCCTTGCTCTACTCCTTCGTCCTCCCTGTTTCCTTTTGTAATCTAATCATGCAAAGAAACCAGTCTGCCGTCGATTCTAAAATGCCTCAAATGCAGCATGTGGAAGTTCCAGTCCCTTGGGCCAAAAAGAATGAGCTTCTATTGAAGCTGGAAGCAGCAAGCATCAATCCAGTGGACTGGAAGATACAGAGAGGGCTCTTGCGGCCTTCCCTGCCTCCTAAATTCCCTCTTATCCCAGGTAGTGGTCATGCTCATCACTCATTTCCTAGTAGTTAACTCTGATTTATTTCATTTATTATATGTTATATGCTGCATTGGGTCTAATAACTTCTCAAGGCTGTTTCTGCTAATTCCTCAATCTTCTGCAGTGACTGATGTGGCAGGAGTTGTGGCTGATGTTGGTCCAGAAGTCAATGGATTCCAAGCCGGAGATCAAGTTGTTGCTAAGCTCTACTCACTTGTAAGCAGGCACATATATGCTCTTGAGTAAATATATATGTTATTTTGAGTAGTACGTATATATTAAGCATGCAGTGTCCCTTTTTTCTATACAAAAAAAACAGAAAGGTGGTGGACTTGCGGAGTTTGCCGTGGCATCAGAAAATCTGACCGTCAAGAGGCCTCCCGTGGTATCAGCTGCTGAAGCCGCAGGGCTGCCCGTTGCTGCTGGCACTGCGCTCCTGGCGCTTCGAGCCATCGGCGCCAAGTTCGACGGCACCAGCAAGCCCTTGAACGTTCTGATCACCGCGGCGTCAGGTGGCGTCGGCCTCTACGCCGTGCAGCTCGCGAAACTGGCTGGTGGTCTCCACATCACCGCCACCTGTGGCGCTCGCAACATGGCGCTGGTGAAGAGCCTGGGCGCCGACGAGGTGCTCGACTACAAGACGCCGGAGGGTGCCAGCCTGCAGAGCCCCTCGGGCAAGAAGTACCATTTCGCCATCCATTGCGCAGCCGGGATCAGCTGGTCGACGTTTGAGCCGGTGCTGGCTGCCGCCGGGAGGGTGATCCACATCACCCCAACCTTCACTACGGTGCTAAGATGGGCGCTACACAAGGTGACCTTCGCCAGAAAGCGGCTGGTGCCACTGCACCTGTCGCCCAACAAGGTGGACATGGAGTTCCTGGTCGGGCTGCTCAAGGACGGCAAGCTCAAGACAGTGGTTGACTCGAGGTTCCCACTGGACGAGGTGAGCAAGGCCTGGGAGAAGAGCATCCAGGGCCATGCCACCGGAAAGATCATAGTCGAGATGGGACCCTGATCAGCCGGACACTACGTGCATGCATGGAAGTCAACAGATACGGAGTCGTACCAGTGTCTGAGTGCGTGGCATTGATCGTCGTAAATGTCCCGCGCGTTGCTGCGGGAATAAAGTAAAAATATAAGGAATTTATAATGGTCGAAACTATGAATTAATATATATTTATATATTATGGATATAGTAGGTCAATTACGGAGGTTGTATCTATTGACATGGTATAGATTATTTGAACTGGACATCACCCAAATCTCATCTATGCGCATGTTTTAGAGGACCACATGTCTAGTTTTTGCTTAGAAACGATTTAAATTTTTGCAAAAAAAGTTATCAAAATATATTCATGTGGGGTCTTGTTTTGAAGAGTTTATTGCGAAAAACACCATGGTGCAATTGGATTTTAATTACGATACTTATTTTATGTGCTACGACCTTTTTTCTATTTCAAAAGAAATAGGTAGTGGGAAATAAATGAGAGCCAGCAGATGTAATCAATGCTAAACGCAGGCTGAGAAATAGGCTAGTGGGGGTTAGGATTATAGGAGTTATAAAGTTATCGAAATATATTCATGTGGGGTCTTGTTTTGAAAAGTTTATTGCGAAAACACCATGGTGCAATTGGATTTTAATTACGATACTTGGTTTAGGTGCTACGATTTTTTTCTATTTCAAAAGAAATAGGTAGTGTGAAATAAATGAGAGCCAGCAGATGTAATCAATGCTAAACGCAGCTATGATGACATCATCTTTGTTGATTCGACCAATCACGGGATAGAGAAATAGGCTAGTGGGGGTTAGGATTATATGAGTTATAGATTATTCGTGACCGTGTTGAGCCGGTTTCCTGTGTTTCTTCAGCAAAGTTGCATTGCAATTTACCCTAAAAATAAAGAAGTTGCATTGCAATTTCCTAATAAAAAGGCTGCATTGCAATTTCCTTTTCCGTCATGTTGCCCTCCTGATTCCTATTTGGCGAGAGAGAACGATCCGGTGTCCGACACAGCGGTGGATCAGACATGGTCACATGAGTGTTGTGAACACTGCTGCTGTGCTGGGCATGTCGTAATTTTAGATTAGCAGTGTGCGCGCATGTTGGTTTCTGTTGTGGGGTTTATATGGATTACAGTTTAAGGGTTTATCTCTATCTCTATCTCTATCTACAATTAAAAAACACTTAGGCCCTGTTTCGATACAAAGTATTTTTTTGGAGTTTTAGAAAAATACTATGGTTTTTTGAAATACTTTGATTTTAGAGTGCTATAAAGTGTTTGGGTACAACAAATTTTATGGTTTTGAAAACTATGGTATTGCTGAAACTGTAGTCTTTTTGGAGTTTTAAAAACTCCACTATATGCCTCTTTTTTCTAAACCATGGTTTTGCAAATCATTAGCTATAAAACTACGGTTTCTTAATACTATGGTCACATGCGTGTTGTGAACACTGCTGCTGTGCTGGGCATGTCGTAATTTTAAATTAGCAGTGGGCGCGCATGTTGATTTCTGTTGTGGGGTTTATATGGATTACAGTTTAGGGGGTTTATCTCTATCTCTATCTCCATCTACAATTCAAAAACACTAAATGTCATCGTCACCGCTCCATAATCACCCCCTCCCACGCTAAACACCCGCCCCTCCGTAATCGCCCCCACGCTAATCCCCCCTCCTCGCAAATGGCGCACGTGCGCATGCACGACGCAAACCGCACCCAGCTCACCCGCACACAACCGCGCCCAGCTCGGCTCCTTTGTTGCCTGCCGCCACGCTGCACCTCCACTGGTGTCCGCCCGGCTGCACCTCCACCGCTAACCCTGCTCACTCTGGCCGGCCGGCGGGCGAGGACTGAGGATCGGCCGTGACCCAGACCAGCTCCACAACACCACCGTCGTCAGGCTGCTGCTCATGCTCGCAACTGCATCTCGCCGCCCACTGCTATTCGCAAGCCGCGCTCACTGCAGCACCACGCCGCCGCCTAGCTCCGCGCCAAAGAAGGTCGGTGCGCTGCCGGAGGACCAAGCACCATGTCTGCGAGTGAGGGTGAGACTCCCCATCTATGGGCTCTTTTATCTTGTTAGGTATCTTGCTGAACGTCCGGCGTGGAGATGAGCAGAGAGAGTGAGGTCTTGCCATCGCGTAATTCTTGTAGAGAGAGGGCTGTGTTAAGAGCTAATCAAGATCGCCAACAGTGAGATTAGATGGGAGGTCTAACTTAGATAGAAATTGATACATGACTCATTACAGGATCTACTAAAACATAAACACAGTAATACAGAAGGGAAGTAGGGAATGTTAGTGTAGACGACCATCAGTCTTGGGCGCAGTGGTGTTGGAGTCCGCCATCCCCTTGGATGCGTGCGGGCAGCAACAGTCAGTGAAGACGGGCGACGCGGTGAGGATGAGGGAGTCGTGGCGGTGACGGCGGCGGGGATTCCCGTCACTGACTGCGCCCCCTGGATCAGATAGGGTTTAGGGTATGTAGGTGAGGAGAGTGGCGGCCGCTGAACCTCGTGCCTGGCGCCCCAGCTCTCACCCCATATTTATACCGCAGCGTGACAGGGGCCCTCCAGCCATGGAATGGGCTGGGCTCCCCGATCAGGAGCGGATCAAGGCCCTTGTTGGATCGTTGGGTTCAACAAGGGGAGAGGTCACGTTCTAACATTCTCCCCCTTGATCTCTTCTAATGACTTATCTTAATCTAAATAACTTATCTTAATCTTAACTTAAACTTAATACTTAGCTCCGCCTCATTATAAAGAAATGCGTGAGCGCGTCTCATCGTCACAAAAAAAAAGATTTTCCGTTGGACTTCACGACTATAGTACATCTCTCTAATTTGAAACAGTAGTTCTAACTAATAGGCCGTAAGTGTTTAGAATCATAGGCTTTCCTTTAACCCCATGCCGGCTAGGTGTTTTTTAAACACGTTGGGTGGTAAGCCTTTTGTGAGTGGATCCGCTAACATATTGTCCGTCTTAATATGCTCTAGACTTATAACATGATCCTGAACTTTTTCTTTCACAACATAATACTTAATGTCAATGTGTTTGGCAGCACCACTTGACCTATTGTTGTGAGCATATTCAACTACAGGATTGTTGTCGCAGTATAACTTAAGTGGTCTCTCAATGCTGTCTACCACTCTTAATCCGGGCAAGAACTTCTTAAGCCAACTCACCTGCCCCGAGGCCTCATAACATGCCACAAACTCAGCGTACATCGTCGATGACATGTCAAGAGTCTGTTTTAGAGCTTTTCCATGATATAGCTCCACCTGCGAGGGTGAATATGTAGCCTGACGTGGATTTCTTTTCATGCCCCGCATAATCTGAATCTGAGAACCCTACTATCTCAAGGGAGTCAGTCTTATTATAACTTAGCATGAAGCCTTTCGTGCCCTGCAAGTAACACAAGACTTTCTTAACTAACTTCCAGTGTTCTGCACCTGGATTTTTCTGATATCTGCCAAGTAACCCGGTAACAAATGCTATGTCAGGGCGAGTACAAATTTGAGCATATTGTAAGCTTCCGACAACTGAAGCATAAGGTACTGATCTCATTTGCTCGAGCTCGATCTGATTCTTGGGACACTAATGTTCCCCATACTTATCGCCCTTGACAATGGGTGCAAGTGATGGACTATACTTGTGCACACTATATTTTCTAAGAATCTTTTCTATGTATGCCTTTTGTGACAGCCCTAATACCTCTCTATTTCTATCACAGTGAATCTCAATCCCCAGAACAAAAGAGGCTTCACGGAGGTCTTTCATGTCAAAATACGAGGACAAGAACTTCTTAGTTTCCATTAGTAGAGTGACATCATTGCTTGCTAGCAAAATATCATCCACATATAGGACTAAGAAGATGAACTTAGAATTCTTAAACTTTACATAAACGCAATTGTCCTCTATATTTGCCTTAAACCTAAACTTTCTTATTGTATTATCAAACTTCAAATACTACTGTCTTGAAACTTGTTTTAGTCCATAAATGGACTTCCTTAGGCGGCACCCCATGTTCTCTTTTCCTTCCACGACAAAACCTTTCGGTTGTGCCATGTAAACATCTTCCTCAAGATCTCCATTAAGGAATGCCGCCTTAACATCCATCTGATGCAATTCCAAATCAAAATATGCTACTAGTGCCATTATAATTCTAAAGGAATCTTTACATGAGACCGGAGATAAAGTCTCATTGTAATCAATTCCTTCTCTCTGAGTAAAGCCTTTTGCCACAAGTCGCGCCATATGCCTCTCAACATTTCCCTGGGAGTCGTACTTAGTTTTATAAACCCATTTACACCCAACCTTCTTAGCTCCCTTAGGGATTTCCATTAGTTCCCAAACTTTATTGGAATCCATGGACCTTATCTCATCTTTCATAGCTTCTAACCACTTCTTAGAGTGTTCGCTTGTCATGGCTTGTTCATATATAGTGGGATCATCCTCCATATGAAATTCTTCGGTTTCATAAACCTCATAATCATCTGAAATAGCTGATCTTCTAACTCTTTCTGATTTTCTAGGATTCTGATTGTTTGGCGCTATGTGGGGTTGTTGTTGTTCTTCCTGATGCTCGACATGTGGTTCTAATGGATCCTGAAGGACAAGTTCCAGATTTTCATTGGGTGTCGGCAATGGAGAACTAACTACAGGTGCTGGCACTATAGTGTCTAACATCGTCGGTGTAGTGGCTATGTGTAACAACCCAGATTTTTCCGCAATCCAAAAATACGAACTTTCAAAAATTTTCTTGCAAACATGTGTGAGCATGTAGAATGTAGGTCGAACCTAGGCTAAACGGAACAGGATCCTACATCGATTATTGCATTCATATAGAATTGTTTGTAGGAGATTGCCTCGATTCTTGAGTCTTTATTTGGGTTGAGTTTTGTCTCTTGTTTGGAGTGCACAAGACCGTAGCAAGCACACCAAAAAGGAAACATCCCTTTTCCTTTTTCATATATACATATATATTCTCTCATAACCACCACAAATCTCTCTTTAGTTTCCATCTTCAAATACCTTCAAATATACCCGAGGCCCTGCCCCCAACGAGTGCCAACCTTTGGAATGGAATCCGTAAACCCTAATGACCCCTAGAGGACCCCACAAGGAGTAACTATGTCGGCAATACACATGTATATATACTTAGTCCATTTACTCCTCCCTCAAACCCTTAGCAAGTATTCCTAAAGCTACTTCATAAATTCCTTTAGAAGTCCTTTAGCAATAATGGGAAAACCATTTATCATCAATAGAAGATAAGACTATAGAAATAGAAAATAGAAAGGACCCTTCCCTTCTCTTGACCCCCTAACCTCACCAGCCGGCCTACCTGCTGCCCCTCCATCCCTGCCTCTCTACGGCCCACTCGGCCTCCGATAGGCTGCCACAGACCCGATCCGGCCCGCCCCTAGCCGCCCTGCGAAACCCTAGCCGGGAGGCGGCGCTCCCAGCCGCCGCCGTCGCTGGAGCCTTGCGTGCGCGCCCGAACCCGGCTTCCGCGCTGCACGCCACCCGATCGCGCCCCCAAGTGTCCCGGAGCGAACACGGACGCCGGAGATCGCCCGCGCCCCCTCGGACCCTAGACGGCGTCGCGCTATAAAAGCCAGCCGCCGCCCGTCTTTCCACTTCTTCCTCCCTGCTACAGCCGCCATGCTTCCCCACCGCGCACGTGCCGCGGCCGACCACGCCGCGAGCGCCGCCGCCTCCCGGCTTGACACCGCGCGCCACGCCCGCGGCTTACCGCGGCTGCCCTTCCCTCCGAGCGCGCTGCACTGCGCCACGCTCTCGGCGTCCTCGAGCACGACGCCCACGCCGGGCGCGGGGACCGCGTCCCGTCGCGCCACCACCGCCAGCCCACGGCGCGCGGCGCTACCGTCTTCACTTCTTTGCGCCCGGACCGACGACGTCGCGACTTACGCCCGCGGCCGGCGCCGCCCCGACCTCGCCACCTGGTGCAGCGACGCCGAGCACAGGCGCGCCGACAACCGCTCGTGCCACACCGTTCGACGAGCACGCCACGCCCGAACGCAAACGCGGCGGCCTAGACCAGCCGCCACGACGTCGCTGCCTCAACGCCGCTCCTTCCTGCTGGGCGCCCGAAGCCACGACCCGGCTTCCTCGCGCCCGGCTACTTGCCACGGGGCGAACGCCACCGCGCTACCACGACGCCGGTTTCCAGGCCGCGCCGAGCATCGCTCGCCACGTCCTCTACCACCGCCGCGGACGCTGTCGTCGCAGCCCAGCCACCGTCGACGGTACCCACGACGTCGACGCCATGACCATGCCGACTGCGACGGACCCAGACCGCCCGCCGCAACGCACTGCCACGTCGACGCCGTCCTCGTCGTAACCTGCACACCCCGCCGCGTCGCGCCGCTCCGGTGATCGCGTTCTGCGCCCGGTGAAGCTCCAGCAAGCACCGACGTCTGCCGCCCTCGAGCTCCCTGCAGACGTTCCTCAAGCCCCACCGCCACGCCGTGGACAGCTTTCTGCGCTGGGCACCACGGCCCTGCTGCTCCCTCCTCCGCGTTGCACTACGCCGTGCAGCTGCTCTGCCTCGACAACACCACTGCCGGTGAGCCATTAGCACCCAAAGACCACCATCCACCACGTTCCGCCGTGTCCATGTCCGATGTCGGCCTTCGTGCCGTCATTCTACACCGCCGCAGGGAAACCGAGCACCCCGGGGAGCCTCTGCGGGGGGCACCGCCACTCCCTGGCTGCCTGGGGCCTCGCCCAGCCAACCATGGCCAACCCCAGCCACTGCTGGCCACCAGCAGCCAGCCGTGGCCAGCCACAGCCAGCAGCAGCCGGCCAGAGGTGGCTGCGGCCAGCCAGAGCTGGCCATGGGTGGCTGCAGCAAGCCACGGGTGGCCACGACCTGCCACAGCAAGCCACGACCCTCCCGGTACCTCGACGCATCACCGTGAAGCCCGACCGAACCCGCCACGCCAAGATGATGTCGACTACCACTACAACGTGACCCTCCACTACATCGGCTACGACGAGCCTTGCACTGAACCACTACGCCACGATGCACACAACCTCGACGCCGCGCCTCGCCGAACGACTCCACCATCGGTGAGCATCCAAAACGCCGTGACCGGCCTTCGTGCCATTGCCAAACAGACGCACTAGCACACACACGCACGTGACCGACCTAGCCAAATCGAACCACCAGAGTTCGTGGAACTCCGGCGTGGATATCGACTACCCCTAACCAAGACTATGCCCCTGACGTGAGCCCCGGAACCTTGGACACTTGGCCGTAGCTTGGACATCGTAGTACAGTGCTACTCATCTTGGACTGCAGGAATGTCCCTTCGGTTGCCTTAGTGGATCTGTGAAACCCTGGCCCTGTCGCTCTGAGTCACCACCGCTCCGGTCACCTTGAGGCACGAGGATAGGCCATCGAGAGTCCTGTGACCTTGTCCGTTGCAAGCCATGACCCCTGGACCCCCTCAGTCCTTTTACTTTACACGTCTATACTATTGTACCCACTCCTGATGACCCCTCTGTGTATGTATCTTTGTAATACAGGACCCATTCATCCTATGCTATGGAAATTGTGCTACTCCAGTCTTGTTGGGTTGTCGTGTTTCTTGTCGTGTCATTGGATCTTACTGTTGGTTGTTGTGTGTCTATCTGTGGACCGTGCCTTCGAGCCGGCAGAGGAATCGTATCTCGTTCGGATATTGCGATCGCGGGATTCGTCTCGCCATGGCCGTAATGTCGAGCGTAACTTGAGCCCTCGCTAGGTCGCGAGCTCGCCTCGCCATGACTATGGAGCTATACTTCTTTGTTTGCCTTTTATTCGCTCTACGTGCACAAACCCTTGTATGCTTGTACCCTATATGACCGTCGTGTTTGTTTGATTCTTGCGGTGACAACCGCACCGCTATGAATCCGAGAGATGCCTTAGTGTCAGTGCACCTAGGTCAGGTACCCTATGGGTGGTTTGCGCACTCGTATTCTTTGGAATGTTGCTCCCTTCCGATGCCCCGTCTGATATCGTGGCGTAAGCATTGGAAGTAGATCATCACTTTCTGATTGATCTTGCCTCGTCTCTCCCTGATAGCCGCTCTATTCGATCCCGTCTTGACCATGGTGATTGGATCAGAGCACGGACTGTCCCTTTTTAGTTATCTAAGCTGTAGTCGATGTCATGCTTCGGACTGTGAGAGTCGACTCGATTGACCGAGTAAAACCATCTTCACTGGAGATGTGACCGGGAACATGACATAGATGTGCCTAGCTAACTTTTCACTTCTCGGCTCCCGACGTGACTGTATCGTGTGGATCGAGAAGACCGTAATCGTTACTCTGTTTTGCACTGACCACTTCTACTACCACCGGATACCATGGCGGGACAGTTGAAGTACATTAGAGCCAAGTCACAATGGTATTGATATTGATAGTTCCTGTTTACTCCTTACGTCCAATTGTGACTTGCCAGATAAAGGCTACAAGAGCCGAGCCCCATCGTTCTTTACTCTCTGCTAGGCCCGTCTTTTGATTCCCGTCAACCCCGTGACGCTTGGATCGAAAGAACGTGAGCCATGGTGTATGCTAAGGATAAGCTTCGGCTTAAACCATTTATATTTAAAGCCATATTGGCTTGGCCGCTCAGCTTATGCGAAGCATACCACCACTCTTGTTTCTTTGGCCCGAGGATTCGGACATCCGCCGAGAGGGCTAAGTCGTGTACCTCTTAATGTCTCTTGTGTTTATGGATCTTCCTATGTCTTATCGTCCTTTCGAGTATTGTGTGTTCTCTTGCCTTGCGTGTCGTTTCACGGAGTAGCTGCTACGTGATCAACGGCGCTCGAATCAGGACCCGCTGGAGGAAGAGAACGCGGACGACGAAAGGACCTGAGGAAACCCCGTTGACTGACTACCACAACGGATGAAGAATTGAACCACTACTTCCACTACATCGCAGGTGTCATGGCAGCACCTTCTTTTAGAGAATCCTATTAGGCATTGCATAATATCCAGAATTGCTAGCACTTTATATTTATTCCTTTGCTAGTAATTGGATGCATGCTATTACCTGAGCCTTTATCACTTGATGATTGCAACCCCTCTACCATTTCACCTAGCTTTGCGCTCACGCTCACTTACTTATATCTACCTGTCTGTTTGCTTGCATTTATATCATCATACTTACTTTAACTCTACTCGCATTGTATCTGTGATGTGATGCTGGTGGTGAACCCCTGGGTATGGTTTGGCTTGGGATGCCAGACTTGGTGGATTGGGAGCGTGCTGCGTGTGTCTTGGGTGCGTGGAGAGTGAGGGTTGTGTCGACCGAGCTGGGATATATGACGAGCCTAGGGCAATTCTTGCCGTGATGCTACCTGGGCATCCTGTGATGTGATTACCTATGGCGGGTAAATGTGTTGTGATGAGGAGAACCCTGGGTGTGAGCTCCCAAGGGGGGTGGAGCCTGGGGGAGAAGGTGCTTTGTGGTGGCACGTAAAATGGTAAACCTGATGAAGACATTCTGGCTTGGTCAAACCCTAAGGACTTACTAGTACTCAGACCCACCGGGAATCCTTGCATACCACTCGCTCTCTTATGGGAATGAGAGACGGCTGGACTACTTGGTAGAGTGGTGCCACTACTATTGGACGAAAGTGTGTAGGGAGGTACGGGCATGAGGGACTCACACCCTTCCGAGACAACACGGTTGCTATGACATTCGGGATGTCACGCTGTGTCTCACAGTATCAGCCATTCCAGACTATACTTGGGGTGTTCCAGGGCTGAGAGATAGGTGGCATCGTTCTAGGCTAGCAAGCAGCCGGAATTCTGCCTAGGAGATCCGGGCTCCAAGGATGGCTAATCTTGTGGGCATGCAAACCTCTGCAGAGTGTTATGGTTGATCGATCGATACATATGCCGACTCATCGGCTATGGACCTTTCCTGGGGACCTGCTTCACTAGATATGAGATGAGTCTTCTTTTCTCCCCCTTGGGTATGGTGTTGCCGGTCGTGAGTCTTGGTGGGCTGCGGGCCGTTGAGACAGGCCGAGAGGGAGTTGGCCTGCTGACCTGAGTGTGAGATGTGGTGATGTGGTGGTGAGGTGGTGATGGATTGGGATGGATGGATGATGGATGGATGTGTGGATGTGTGCGGTTGGAAATGTGTTAAAACTTGATGAACTATTATATTGATTACTACTTGTTACTATTTTTGCATGCGCTAAGGATGCAAACCACAGCCATATACTAGGATCGCCAGATCCCTTGTTTTATCTTTTCCACTAAAGCTCATCGGTGCTGACCGTGGCCTGCACACATCTGGCGGTGTGCAGATTTACTACTTCTCAGAGATGTCGAGTAGTGAAGGATTAGGAGGTCTCGTGCCTGCGCTCAAGTTTGGTTCGGAAGATGGAATCTACGCCGCTGACACTCTACTCTGATGATGCCCGCGAAGGAGCTTTCAGCCGATGACCCATTTCCGTCGACTCTGATGACGAATAGATATACTTCCGCTAGAATTACTCTGTAATAGGTGTGAACTCACTTGACATATTTTCTTGTTTAACTTGTAATCTCACGATATATGACTGTGATATCTACTGATATGTGATAATGTGATGGAATTATTCTTTGGTTTTATCACATCATAATTCATTCTGTGGATTTTTCCTTCGTGGGAAATCGAGGATGTTTCACTATGGGCAACACAAAATATTGTTCTTGAAGCATTGGAGTAGGGGCATAAACCCGTTTCTCCTCTAAACTAATCTCCTGTGCTATCTTGCTCCCCCTGATCAAATCATCTTCTAAGAACTCAGCATGTCTAGTTTTCACAAACTTAGTATGCCTGTCAGGGCAATAAAAGCGGTAACCTTTTGACCTGTCTAGGTAGCCAATGAAATGGCAACTAACTGTCTTAGGATCTAACTTCCCTAAATTTAGGTTAAAAATCTTAGCCTCAGCAGGATAGCCCCACACCTTTAAATGCTTAAGTGAGGGTACTCTGCCTGTCCATAGCTTGTACGGTGTTTTGGGCACCGACTTACTTGGTACACGATTAAGAATGTGAATAGCGGTTTTCAACGCCTCCATCCACAAACTTACTGGTAGGATGGAGTAGCTAATCAAGCTTTTTACCATATCCATTAAGGTACGGTTTCTTCTCTCAGCCACTCCATTCTGCTGAGGGTCCCCTGGCATGGAATACTGGGCAACTATACCATTTTCCTAAAGGAACTTAGCAAAAGGCCCCGGAATTTAGCAATACGGGGTATGTCGCCCATAATATTCCCCACCACAGTCTGATCTTACTGTTGGTATTTTTAACTGCTCTCCATTTTATAGATTTAAGTAGGATTATCCGCAAACGCACAGATATCATACCAAAGTGTCACATTTTACCCTGAGGTTTTAAAAATATCGTATCCACAGAAAACAGTTATGATGATGACAAAGTATATAGACTTAACCCTACAATTAGGCTAGATCATATCAAGAAAAAGGAAATAGCTATTGCACTCTAGTTCCAAAAACCGGTAAACTTTGTATAATATCGTCTTATCGGACAAGTGACCTGAATAGGAGAAGAAACAAAGTAATCTTCCTACCAGACACCTATAAGCCTATCAGTCCTATCAACGGGAAGTGGACTACAGAGGATTCAACGTAGCTATAAAGTCACCTACGCGAGCTACCACTATCCGGCTGATCAGGGGACATTCACAAGTAAACCTAGCCTAGGCACCACGCCTACACTACGAAATACTACTTCAACCAAGTAATGACCAAGATCAAAGTACTCAATATGAGATGTGAACCAAAGAACAATAAGAACAAGTTGCTTACTTGAATCGAAATGGTAAATAAAAAGTACCTCGGAATGCGACTCCCAAGGAGGAAGAATCCGTAAGAATACAAACCACGAAGAAGCGCCGACATGCCGGAACTCCTCTAGAATCTCTACTCCTCTACTCAATCTCTCTAATCTCTAAACAAGGCTAGATCAAGAAGAACTAGTCTCTCCTAATTGCTACATCTAGATGAACTAGATCTAGATGAACTAGAACTAGATCAACTAGAGGGACCCTAACCCTAATTATGTAGAGAATATGAAGCACCTGGGGTGTAGAATGCCTCTAGGAGGGGCCTTGGGGCGTCATTATATAGGCCGAGGTGGAGTAGGGGGCAAGGAACCGCCACGTCAGCGATCCGCGTCTCCATCTTGTGTGCACCATCGGATCAAACCGACCTAAAATCGACGTAGGGATGCTTTGATTGGCTTCCAAGGAACCGTGGGAGGAAGACTCCGGGCGGCGGCCATCGGTGGAATTAGGGCGCCGATCGGCCCCCAGGGGCCGGCCGGCCCCCCACTCCTCCTCCGGCCGGCCGGCCCCACCTGGCTCCTCTGCGGGCCCCCGCCGCTTCGGTGTCTTCTAGACCCTTCCTGAACCTGTTGGCGGTGTAGTTGCGTCGCGGTTAAGTTTCGTGGTAAATTTACACTTAAATCCCTCTTTTTGTCTTTTCTGGAAAATTCTCTGGAAATTTCACAAATCACCAAAACTCGTGGAATTTGTCAGATAAAGCCCTAGACTAGTGTGTTTTCTTGTTTTCCTTTAGGTAAAAAGCCCTAGTAAAAGTTGACGCTAAGGAGTGTCAACAATACCCCTAAGCTTACCTTTTGCCAGTCCCTTGGCAAACAATCTAGATCTAGTTATTAATAAACTTGGATCAGGAGTTGCTGCAATACTTTTATTTCTTTTAAGCACACTTGCTTTTAAACATAAATTTTCCTTCGGCTTAGACAAAACTGCTCTAACTTCCAAACTTACTCATTTTATCTTTAACCATAGAGCTTTACAGCTTTTGCATAAGTCTTGAGCAATCAAAAGATAGAACAATCAAGTCAAGCACTATGTCTCAAATTATTTACAGTACCAATATTCTGGAGTTTTGTAAATTTTACAATAAAACTCAGAGCTTAATTGTATGACACCCTCAAGTCTCTTATTATATGTGGTATTTATGGATCTCACTGAGACATTAATAATGTCATGCCTTCCTACAACTAAGTATTTATAGTGGAGCTCATAGGAATGGCAATAACAAGGATGAGCATACTTGCAATTTATATATTGTAAAGTCAAACAATGGATCCACAGAGAATCGAGGCATTCAATCAAATCAAGATGTGCATGTGTATGGAAATATGGTAGATATGTGTATATATGGTATTTAGTGGCTAATCCTAATTCTACTTTTGCTCTTTGAAAATAACTCCCTCCTTGAAACTTTTTTCGCGGGAAAACATGGGCTATCTTTATTCTCTCTTTCTTTCTCTTTCTTCTTCTTTTTTTCTTTTTTTTACTAATCTGGGAGGCGGACATCTATGTACCCATTGTTTTAATTGCCTGGACACTTGTCCATCTTTTACTCCCCCTTTTTTTCCTTTTTTTAATACTTTTGCATAGCCACATGCATCCTTTGAATATAAATAATTGGAGAGATAATGATAAGAACTTAGAGCAATCACACGGGGGTTGTCCTATAGGGTATATTTTTAGGTGTTTACTCCTGGTGTAGGAGAAAAAATATTTTTAAGGTGGATCTGGATGAAAATGGAAATGACTGCGCTTACATCCTAGAGTAGAAGTAATGCATATGTGGGTGAAGTGCGCAAGTGATCTTGATTTTAAAAGCATGACAAGGCTCTCATAAGGTATATTCCAAAGGTTGACTAAACTCAATGTAAAGCAAAAACAAAGATGAATGTATAAAGGTTTTCCTACTCTAAATGTATCATATATGGCTTTGGTAGGAATTTAGATTTTATCATACAAGAGCTCATCATGTAAGATTTTAGGTTTTCAAAATAAATCTCCAGAACTAAGTAATGCTAGGAATAAGATAAATAGCAGCTTAGACCTTCATGTATCATATCAATCTATTACCTAGACTTTAGCTCAAGCATATGCCTCCACAAATTTCAGGTTCAGAGTAAATTCTTATATCAAAGTAGTCATATCCAAAACTTAGAAAAATCCATGATTAAAAACTAGGCACTTGAAAGGAATTATAGTGGAGCAACTATTCATCATTTCCACTTTAAAAGATTAGAGAGAGAGAGTTCTTCAAACATACTTTAATTATTAAATCTAACACAGACTATAGCTTACTAAAATAAAACTAATAGTAAAGACATACCTTAATCACGATGATAACGGGGGTGCGTCTCCCCCAAGCTAATCCTTTCGATCGCGTCGAGCCTTCATGTGCCCGAATATTTTTATCTTTTTTTTCTTAATTAATGGTGAGCCTTCATGTGCTCACATATTTTTGGTATTTTTTTAAATTTTCCTATGATACTATTGTGAACCTTCATGTGCTCACATATTTTTGGTATTTTATGACTATATAAAATAGACTCGATAATCGCCTAGGTATAGTTACCTGATAACTAGGGGATGCTCCTCCCCAAGCTAGATGTTTGCAATACTTGGTGTTGATGATCTTCGAGTAAGCTAACCTAAGCAGCGCTCCGTGGGTGCCACTAATAGACTCTCTCCTTGTCATAATGTTGTTCCCTGCATAATTACACTCCAAAAAAAAAAACCAAAACTCGAGGCTTGAATTTAATAAGAGGTTAGTGATCACCAATAAGTAATTGATTATTCTTTGAGTTGATTTGAAATGAAAGATTCTAGCAGGATTCTCTTTTTAGGATTTTCTAGTTTAATTATGCAGAAATTAAATATATATGCACATGATAGATATAGTTGTATTTTTTATGCCTCCACGTAAAATATTTATTCTTTTGGGGCTTTGGCTTTTTTTTTCATAATGCAAGAAAGTAAATTCAAAACTATTATTATTATTATTTATGCCACCACAAGAAATATTCCTATAGGATTACCATAAGTTTATTCACGTGGAACTTTTAATATTTTATGATGCAAGAAATAAAGCAATAAAGATTTTTATTTCCTTTTTAATATTTATGAAGATGAATATATTAAAGTGAAATTATTAAAGTAGATAGGAATGCTTAATTAATTAGATAACTACCATATTACCTTATGGCAAGGGTACGTAATTTTAAGTTTACCAACAGAACTTCTTCTTCTACTCTTGTGTATCTCTCCATCTTGAGAGATGGAGGTCTTGATAGTTGTATACCTCTAGTGATGATGATGTCACCTTTGTTCTTTGATTTGGCCAACAGGTTGAAGTAGAGCTTTTAATTATAGTCGGCATCTTGCTCAATGTGCATGTTCACGTAACTCTCACTTGTAGAATTAATAAATTTTACTCGATGTGTTGTCCCTGTTTGTAAAACCAAGGTAGAGATCAAGTGCATGGGCTCTGGCTGGTGGAAAAACACCAACAGAACCAAATCTATTTCTTTATTTATTTTTCTCTATCCTTAGGCACATTGAATAAGATAAAGTTGGTGTTACGTGAATTATTTATTTATACCATGAGTGGTAAAATCAAAAGATTGAGCATTTAATATTGCATTTAAATTCACATGGCGTAAAAAGAACGAAATTGCTTAACCAATAGAAGGATTGTCTATATAACTTTTCACATGAGTACGACTATCATCTTCCCAAGATCGAATATAATATTTTTAGCTTGTTTGATTAAGACCGAGATTAAGAAAACGGTGCCGTGAACAATCTTAAAAGACAGATCATGTTGAGTTAATTAGGTTGATCAATTTAAGTTATAACTCTAACATGTTTGTGTTTTGATTTAAGTGCACAATAAGTTCAAGAGAAGAGCAAAGGACCACTTACCTTAGAATATTACCTTTATTATTAGAGCGTGATAGCACTAAGTGATGAAGGGTAAATGACTGGTGGTCCTTCCTCTTGAATCTTGAGTTGCTCATGGACATCTTGTCTCCTCTCGTTGCATCTATTATTTTACCATCTTTTGTTTCTTTGATCTTTTGACTCTTTTCACTCCAGTTATTATTATACCTGCAATAGATTAGTGGACAACACATACCCAAAGGAGTATATAGATTTTGAACACAGGTTGCTTGTCCAAGATTTTATTTTTTATTTTGTCTATGCTAATGAAAAGATAATATTAATATTATTTAGCATAAATCATATTTTATACGACATAGCCCGAGGTAAAGTAACTTGTAGCGTAAGATAAAGTAAATGAATTATTAATGCTCACAGTTCTTTTATTCATGATGAATGCGCTGTGTCTTCCTCTACAAAGTTATTAAAGTTCAGCATGTACTCTGTCTCATCTCTAATTCGAATTCTTCTCATGACTTACCCAAATTAATTTTGAGAATTTCCTGCAGGGGTTAGTCCGACAAAATATCCAATGTCTACACAAGCTAATTTTAGATCAATAGCCAAACCAAACTCCATGTCTAATCTGACTAAGGTAGACTACTTAACCTAAGCACCACGCTTAATTTAAAAAGCCTATGAAAGTACTCTAGAAGTACTTCCAAACCAAAACTTACTATAGCGGACAAAGATAACATGAGAGCACTAATAGAGATTTTATTCAGACAGAGATGAAAGAGCATGATTATTATGCAACATTTTCAGCATGAATTAAAAAGGTAGAGACAACCATTATTAGCAACATGGTTTAAGATTTTTTAAATAAGCCCATTCCCCAAGCTTGAATTTTGCAAAGTAAATGTAAGCTTGAGTGGATGTAATTCAAAATTGCATAATGGTTGTTTTGACATACCTGGTGCTGCCATTAATTATTTTTTTACTTCAAACCTAGAATGGTTAGTGACAAAAATACCCAAAGGAATATTTTGATAATTATAACTCTGCTCAATTCACAAGGGTATAACAAAAGGTGCAAGCTCAATTCATCATTTTTTTAAGAGTGGTTATTTTGGGACACAAGGTTGTTCTTAGAAAACCTTCTAATTATTTGGTGAAGTGGTTTCCTTTAGAACATTAGCCTTTGTGCAGCTATATCAAGATTACAATGAGATCTTTAATATTTATGATAAACATATGCATCTACAACCATCCTCTTAATGATTTTATGAATAGGTAAAATAAGGGGGTTGAAGATCTCGTGTGTGGTAATATTAGAGAGACCAAAAGATTCAGTAGATTTCTCATATGAGCATGGATTTGATAAGGTGTTAATGAGATAATTCCCATGATCATCGATGTAATCTCCCTTTTTAAACTCCAAGGGTGTCTCTTCATGGTTGTCTATAGGCAACAAGTTTGTCTCTATTATTTCAGACCTATGACATTTATTGGATGTTTTATTTTCTAGGATTTTCCATGAATTGATACCTCCAAGGTTGGTCTCGTCTAAAAGCCTTCTCTAAACTTGGATGAGTTATGTTCATCAAAGAAATAGATCTAAGCTCACCATTTGAATTTAAACCAAGTTTAGATGCTAAAGCTTCATCTTCTTCCATCCATTCTTTCACAATGGCATATGTATTTTCTATGTATTTCTACCATTGTCGTTGCTCTTCTTAGACATTCCTATAATCTTTATGACTCCTATTCTTAAGATGTCTTGATAGATTTTTAGGGTCATTATCAGACTTAGGAGAGAGAGCATAAGAAGATTTATTGGGGTCAAGGATAGATTTAGAGATGGGTTCAAAGGCATTTACGATGGGAATAGAAGGGGAGAAGATAAAATTTCTTTCTAAGTGGCTTGGCTCTCCTTCTATGGCATCACTTGACATGCCATCCTTGAACTCTTCCTAATGCCTTTTAGCTGGGAAAGGAAGTTGATGATACTTTTCCTAAGATGCTCTTTTAATAAGATCTGATATGTATTGATTAGGAGCATCTTAGCTAATTGGAAGTCTAAATCAACGAAGTGGAATCTTAAAGGTTTAGGATCAATAGCTAAATGATTGTGTTTTAGCTACCAAGACTTCCGTATCTAGTTCGGATGATAAGTTATCCCAAATCATATTAATTAGACATGGGCGTAGCTCATAGCCAGGTGTTATGATAGGTTCTATAGATTTTGGTGGCCTAAAGCTTTCGCGCATGTCATAAAGACAGATAAAAATAGAATTAAAGACATCCATAAGGATGAACACAAAAATAATGAAGAGAATGGGATAAAACAGGATTGAAGACATCCATAAAGATGAACACAAAAATAATGAAGAGACTGGGATAAAATAAGAAAAGATAAAAGTATAATACAAGATTAAGCTAGACTAAGTCAAGATCAGCAAACCGTTCCTCGGCAACGGCACCAAAAATGCTTGTTGGTATTTTTTAACTGCACTCCATTTTATAGATTTAAGTAGGATTATCCGCAAGCGCACAGATATCATACCAGTGTCACATTTTACCCGGAGGTTTTAAATATCGTATCCACAGGGAACAGTTATGATGATGACAAAGTATATAGAATTAACCCTACAATTAGGCTAGATCATATCGAGAAAAAGGAAATAGCTATTGCACTCTAGTTCCAATAACCGGTAAACTTTGTATAATATCGTCTTATCGGACAAGTGACCTGAATAGGAGAAGAAACAGAGTAATCTTCCTACCAGACACCTATAAGCCTATCAGTCCTATCAACGGGAAGTGGACTACAGAGGATTCAACGTAGCTATAAAGTCACCTACGCGAGCTACCACTATCCTACCGATCGGGGGGACATTCACAAGTAAACCTAGCCTAGGCACCACGCCTACACTACGAAATACTACTTCAACCAAGTAATAACCAAGATCAAAGTACTCAATATGAGATGTGAACCAAAGAACAATAAGAACAAGTTGCTTACTTGAATCAGAATGGTAAATACAAAAGTACCTCAGAACGCAGCTCCGGGCGAGGAAGCTGAATCCAGAAGAATACAACCACGAAGAAGCGCCGACATGCCGGAACTCCTCCAGAATCTCTACTCCTCTACTCAATCTCTCTAATCTCTAAACAAGACTAGATCAAGAAGAACTAGTCTCTCCTAATTGCTACATCTAGATGAACTAGATCTAGATGAACTAGAACTAGATCAACTAGAGGGACCCTAACCCTAATTATGTAGAGAATATGAAGCACCGGGGTGTAGAATGCCTCTAGGAGGGGCCTTGGGGCGTCATTATATAGGTCGAGGTGGAGTAGGGGGCAAGGAACCGCCACGTCAGCGATCCGCGTCTTCATCTTGTGTGCACCATCGGATCAAACCGACCTAAAATCGACGTAGGGATGCTTTGATTGGCTTCCAAGGAACCGTGGGAGGAAGACTCCAGAAGGCGGCGGCCATCGGTGGAATTAGGGCGCCGACCGGCCCCAGGGTGGGGCCGGCCGGCCCCACCTGGGCTCCTCTACGGGCCCCGCTGCTTCGGGTGTCTTCTAGACCCTTCCTGAACCTGTTGGCGGTGTAGTTGCGTCGCGGTTAAGTTTCGTGGTAAATTTGCACTTAAATCCCTCTTTTTGTCTTTTCTGGAAAATTCCCTGGAAATTTCACAAATCACCAAAACTCGTGGAATTTGTCAGATAAAGCCCTAGACTAGTGTGTTTTCTTGTTTTTCTTTAGGTAAAAAGCCCTAGTAAAAGTTGACGCTAAGGAGTGTCAACACTTACTATTTTAATCTTCTTATTATGCTGATTTTCTACTTCCGCCTTAAATATATTAAACTTATCTAATGCTTCTGATCTTTCCATTATTGGATAAATATAGCCAAAATGTGAATAATCATCGGTGAAAGTTATGAATGAATCATAACCATCCACGCTCTTAACAGGAAATGGACCACATATATCTGTGTGAATTATTTCTAAATTCCCTGCACTTCGTTTGGCATCTTTCTTAACTTTCTTAACATATTTACCCTTAATACAATCAACACACTGATCTAATTCTGAGAGTTGTAATGGCGGAAGAATTTCAGCCTTGACTAATCTATCAATTCTCCCCCTCGAAATGTGGCCTAATCTACAATGCTATAATTTTGAAGAGTCAATCTGAATTTTGTTACGCTTTCTATTTACATTCGTAGATGAGGAAACTTTCTCATCTCAATGGTTATAGCATTAACATTCTCAGAAACTGATAACAAATAAAGTTTATCTTGTCGGATAGCAAGACCAACACACTTATCATTAAAAGGTATCTTACATCTACCATTCCCAAAATCACAGGCCAATCTATCATCATCTAACTTACTGACACTTATTAAGTTTCGGTGCAAAGAAGGAACATAGAGTACATTAGAAAGCCTAAGTACAAAACCATCTAATAATGCTAAAGTCAAATCGCCAGTGGCTTCGACGTCGGCTTATACTCTATTAGCCTCCTTAATTGTTCTTTCTCCTCTTTGCAGGGTTGTCCTTGTATAGAATCCCTCAGAAAGAATTAGCAACATGAATTGTTGCACCTGAGTCAATCCACCAAGTAGATTTTTTATAACTAATATACAAGGATTTATCTATAAATGTAACTAAATCCTCACCATTCTTGTTGAGGTACTTCAAGAAACCAAGGCAATCCTTTTGCATATGGCCTGTTTTCTCACAGAACATGCACTGATCTGGTGCTAGCCAGGGCTTCTTGCGGTTTGGGTTCTGTGGCCTGTTGTGATCCTAAGCCCCGTTGTTATTCTGAGGATTCTGAGGATTCTGAGGGGGATTTTCCCTGAGGGTGTACTGCATGAGCGCTGGAGGAAGAGCTGCCATCCCACTTTGGTTTCCCTTGTGGTCTGGCATTCTTATTGTAGAACTTCTTATTATTGTTATGCTTCACGAAGAGAGCAGAGTCTCTCCGTGATTCCTTAAGTCTTTCCTCCTCCTGAGTCGCTTGCCCAAGGAGCTTCTCAATATTCCACTCCTCAGGTGCCATGTTGTAATTCACAACAAAGGCCTCAAACTCCTTTGGTAAAGAAGCAATAATCACATGAACGACAAATGGATCTGAAAGAACCGTCTTTATTGATGCGAGCTTAAATGCCAAGGTGTTCATCCTCGCAGTATGTGCTCTCTGACACCACCACCAGGGTATTTCTTATTGATGAACTCTCTAATAAGCACACTGGCTTGAGTCTTAGTTGTACCATGAAACTGGTTCTTGACCTTCTCTAAATACTCAGTGATGGTGGTCCACTCAAGCAGTGATCCCCTAATGGGCTCTGAGATAGTAGCCTTAGCTAATGTCAGACATTTCTTATTGAACTTGTCCCATTTTTCTTAGCAAGATCATAGGACATCCTCACTGACGCATGTTCACGCTTGCGTGTAGCAAACGCTGCATCAGTCTCATTCTCTGCAATCATCGGCTCCTCAGGCTCCTCAGGACACGGTTCATTGAAGGCTAAGTCATTGTCGAGTCATGACAATGGTTAATTCATACTTTGCTCACACCACAGCTTATAGTTGGTCCCGTTGAGTTTTAAAATCATCTGAACCCAGTTGGTGAATCATAAAATTCAGATTAAAAAAATGGTGAGTAAACTTAATAAAGAGGAATATCTGAACATGAAATTGCATGTATTTAAACAACATTGGTCAAGATTAATATATACAATCCTTTTTACATTAAATCTATATTACCATTGGGCAAAAAATAGAAATAATACAAAATTAATTGATGGACTAAACAATTATAATATTGATATAATCAACGTCGGTCAGAAAATAACAATATTATAAAATTTTCTAATTCTTAAATTTACCCAAAAACTAAATTCTCCCGTTGGTTCGAATTTAATTAAAGAATAAATAAACTTACCGAAAGCGAAAAAAAAGTGACTAAAATGAACTAATACTTAATTCCAGAAATATTACTAATGTTGTCTCTAAAAAAAATGTCACATTGAATCAACATTTAATTAAAATTAAAATAATCATAGTTTACATGTTAAAATTATTTCGGAAAAGAAGAAAACTTTTCTAATTACTATGGGCCGAAGCTGTAAAAGGATGCAGCAGCTAGGGCCCCACCCCACGGCCCATGTGCTGCTTTTCGGAAAAAGGGAAAAAGAAAAAGAAAAACGCACTGTGCTTAAGACGGGCCGCAGCGAACCATTCGGCCCGTTCGTGAATGCAGCCCGCGAACGGCGCCGCACGCCTCGACCGCCTGGGCGTTGAGGCCCAGCGGATCTGCGCCGTCGGATACAATCCGACGGCCGCCCAGCGTAGGCTGGAACAAAACCGCCCGCGGCGGCTTCTCCAAACCCTAACTCCCATTTTCTCTCTTCCCCTTCTTTCCGCAGCGCAACCGCAGCATGGAGCCGGGCGACGGCGACCGAGGAGAGGAAGAAGATGGCGTTGCCGCCGGGCCCCTCGCCGGGCGTGCGAGCTCGCCCAAGGCTGAGCTTCGCCGCTATCGAGCGGCTTTGCGGGCGATGCCCTGCCCTGAAGCCCCGCGCGCTAAGGAGCTAAGCTACCCGGCGAGCCCAAAGCTCGGCCGTGGTGGTTCTACCCGCGTCCGGCGGTCTGAGCTCCGGTGAGGTAGGTGGCTCCCCTCTCCTCCGATCCAGATGTTTTTCTTAGAGTTTGGGTTTTCCCCCCTTTCTGAGTTGCGCGACAGCGGGTTAGGGTTAGGGTTTGAGTCAAAGTCCTCTCCTTCTAACTGCTTAGTAGCCCGGGACGATGCTCTTTGACATGTCGCTCGGCGGCTAACCCTAGATTAGGGTTTCTAATTGCTGATCTAAGCCCGATCTAATCCACTGAGTGGTTAGGTCCTCTGATACCATTGTTAAGAGCTAATCAAGATCGCCAACAGTGAGATTAGATGGGAGGTCTAACTTAGGGAGATAGAAATTGATACATGACTGATCATAGGATCTACTAGAACATAAACACAGTAATACAGAAGGGAAGAAGGGAATGTTAGTGTAGACGACCTTCAGGCTTGGGCGCAGTGGTGTTGGAGTCCGCCATCCCCTTGGATGCGCGCGGGCAGCAACAGTTGGTGAAGACGGGCGGCGCGGTGAGGATGAGGGAGTCGTGGCGGTGACGGCGGCGGGGATTCCCGTCATTGACTGCGCCCCCTGGATCGGATAGGGTTTAGGGTATGTAGGTGAGGAGAGTGGCGGCCGATGAACCTCGTGCCTGGCGCCCCAGCTCTCACCCCATATTTATACCGCAGTGTGACAGGGGCCCTCCAGCCATGGAATGGGCTGGGCTCCCCGATCAGGAGCGGATCAAGGCCCTTGTTGGACCGTTGGGTTCAACAAGGGGAGAGATCACGTTCTAATAGGCTGGTGTAGGCTTTGGGGGGAAAGTAAGTTATGGTGTTAATCTAATACAGAGGAGGTTGGAGAAGGGGAAGAAGTCTACTGGAGATTAGTTTGTCTAGTAGTGGAGTTTGATAGAGGTGAAGAAGGTTTCCTGTAGAGGTGTTAGTGAGAGTTCGGAGGGGGTTGTTGATGATTCAAGTCAAATCAAGAAGTAGCAGAGTGTAGGCAGTAGTGAATCATGGTGAAGCAATGGCAGATTGCAAGTGTTTGATTAGCCCTGTTACAGATGGAGTAGTGGATGTAGTTTTGCTGCTGCAGATGAGTATCAGCTTATTGGGGTGAAGAGGTTGCAATTTCAGAGAAATTGAGTTCATTTGTTAGTTAAATTAGATTCAGTAGAGGAGAACCGGAGCCTGAAGTTTGATGGCAAATAGAAGTGTCGAGCAGTAGCTAGAAAGAAGCGGAGCACAAAGTTAGTATACACAAAGTTAGTATAGGAGAAAGCCTGAAGAACGCAGCAAATAATCAGAGGGGTGATAGAGTAGTAGTGACCTGATCTATTGATAGGCTCGTGTGTTGAGAGAAGCAAGCAGAGTCTACTTTCTGTACTAAGTAGCTATTGTTGGCAGCTGTCAGCCAGAGAAAGTATTCTTTGTATGTACGCAAATAATGTATAGTGTTTTGGGCAATGCTAAGGTACATCTTTTACCTAGAAGGAGGTAATATCTTAAATAAATCTGAACCGTTGATTTTTTTTTTTAATTTTATAAATTACTTAATCAATTAAAAATCCTACAAAAGAAAAAAAAAATCCATTCGGATTACCAGAAACACGGCGTAGAGAATCTTGTTCCCCCATGGAAACATTAGTCCTAATCCCCTAATCACGCGAGACTACTTCCTCCGTCCCCCTAAATAACTGTAAACCGCTTTCGCTTTCCCGAGAAACAAATATCGATAATTATAATAAATAATAAATATCATCGATTAGTATCATAATTAGTACATTGGAACGATTTTTGGATCTAGTTTTTTAATAAAATTATTTGAAGATATAAATATTGCACGTATTTTTTTTACAAATCAAGTCAAACTTGTGGCACGCATCCCACAGCGATAATTATTTAGGGACGGAGGGAGAGTACATGTTGCCAAATTGTGGTCTATTTTATGTACATGACAAGTTTTTTGAAAAGTGACATGACACGTGACATAGATCAAAAAGCTTTTAATCTAACATATTTTTCCTAGATGTATATAGCACTGCGAGTATACTCATGCAAGTCACCCTAACAAAATTAAACGGCCACTTATGTAATACTGCACCTATACACATGCTAACACACACATATAAGTCACGTACAGCGCGGTACACATAGTCACGTACTCATGTTACCGGCCACTAACTAACACGTATACACACGCTACAGACAAATGTAAGTCACTTACAAAAATATATGGTACCTAAAATATATATAGTTACAAAAAATACCATATATGTGAGATCACCCATATGCATATCAGTCAAATTTAGAAAAGATTGTATAAAAACTTTCTATTTTATATTATTTTTTATAAATTAAATTAAATAAATATTTCACATATTACCTCTTAGGAGGTAATAGTTCATCGTAACCATCCGATCTAAATAAATGGACGGCTCATAGTTGTTTGGAGGTACCGCAGCAAAGCCCTAGTGCTTTAGTGTATCAAAACTGCAGATTATCTGATAGCTAAACTGAACAATTTTTGTATAGCAAACTGAAAATCGTGTTATGCTTCTTTTTTCTACCCCTATTATCTCCTCTATTATGTTGCAGCATACAAGAGATTCTCGTAGTGGTAAAAGTCTTTCAGGTTCCTTTTGCGACCCAATTTCACCAAAAACATATTTTCTCCTGTCTCCCCAGTCACCCTAAATTTTAGACCAACCGGATTGCCCCATGCAGGCTTCACTGCAGCACGTAATGTCTCGACATGAATGACCATCGGAGATAGAACCTTCCCGGCAATCGCCCATTCCATTGTTGGCATGACTGCATACCCCCCGTCGTCGCTAAACTCGGCCACGGCTCCTTCCTCCCCCGTGAGATTAAGCTGAGATATGAGATCCAACACATTCGGGCCTAGGGTTTCCCCTTCGTCTCCATTGTGTCCTCCTCCTGCGGACGCCATAGTAGCAATCTCATAAGGAGAGGAAAAAAAACTGGTGATCCGTGACCTAGATAGGTGCAGCACCACTCGATCCTAACATTACACGTAAACGGCGCTTAGACCCTAGAGGGGAAGGGTTTAGAAAGTATGTGGTCGACGGCGCTGAAATGGCTAATCTGCGATTGTGGGTGGCCACTGCCGACTGGGAGTCGGTGGGCAGGGCGTGGGCGCTGATGATCGGAAGATCACCAGCGTTGCAGTCCAGGATAGTCGATGAGACGGCCCAGGCCTAAGATGGAATCGGGACCGCCTTTGGAGTCACCATACGGAAACACAGGAAATTTCAGATCGCGTCCAGCATGACTTTTTTAATTTCCCTGTCGTATGTTAACTCTATAAAACCTTGTGATGCATATTTCGACATGCAAATGATCTCAAATAAAAAAAAATTTAAACTACAAAGTTATAGATCTCATCGAGTACTACAACTTTAATACAAAATTTGTCTTTCTCAGACATCATATGATAAAGTTTTTCGTGTAGCTTATTAGCTGATATTATATCACTGCCTATTCTTGGCTAAAACCTGCAGTATATGAACTAGTATTGATGATCCAAATATTGTGTCAGTTGGCGTTATCACTGCCAGTTTATTAAAAACTGGATGTGAAAGTCAGTTCTATAATAGTGCGGAAACTTTCCAAGGCACTATAAACGTGACCCTAGCTCTGAGTCTCGGCAAGTTAATCATTGTGTTCTTTGATGATATCTATCCTTGTATACAGCCACTAGGCAGGCAGGTGCTTTGCCGAGTGCAATTGCACTTGGCAAAGAATCAATTGCACTCGGCAAAGCCTTTGCCGAGTGCAGCACTCGGCAAAGAGCTCTCGGCATATCCCTTCACGGTAAAGCGTTCTTTGCCGAGTGCCGCACTCGGCAAAGGATTTGTCGAGTGCCAAAAAGACACTCGGCAAAGAAAACACTCGGCAAAATAAAAAAATCGAAAAAACCCGAAAATAAATAGCAAAAAATTTTATTTAAATCCGGGAAGGGACCCACCCGCCAGCCTGCCGCCGTCTCCGTCTCCGCTGCAACTCACGGCATTTTTCACGTAAATTTCACGGCTAACGGCGGCGGGTGGGATTCGAACTCGTGACCTTCGCCTCGCGTGGTTCCTTCTCTACCACCTGCACTACACACTCACATGTGTCTAGTTATCGTTTTATTTCCTCAAATATTATAGCAAACCGAGTGTAAATTGCTTGTTTGAGGCTCTAATTGAATTCAAATAAAAAAGTTGTCAACTACAAAGTTTCATAACTTTTCGAGATCTACAACTTTCGTTTAGATTGTTTTTTCATCCAAGTCGTTTTCAAAATTTTAAAATATTCTTTGCCGAAGCTCTTTGCCGAAAGTTTTTTGACACTCGGCAAAGAATTTTTAAAAGCACATTTTGAGGCAAGAAATTAGTTCAAATGAAAAAAGTGTTATTTCAAAATATTCTTTGCCGAGTGTCAAAAAAATGCACTCGGCAAAGAAGCTCTTTTGCCGAGTGTCTTTTTTTAGCACTCGGCAAAGAAGCGCCTTTGCCGAGTGTCTTCTTTTTGGCGCTCGGCAAAGAGCTTATTTGCCGAGTGTTTTTCTTTGCCGAGCGTTTTTTGACACTCGGCAAAGAGCTTCTTTGCCAAGTGTGACACTCGGCAAAGAAATTGACACTCGGCAAAGACCATTTTTCCCGTAGTGACTCTTATGAAGAACATCTACTCCATCTGTCCGTGGTCTTTCGGTGGCTCTCCGCCGATCAGTGAAAAGTCAAATTGTCCAATTGCACATTTGCCTAACGGTCTGTATCTTATCTCAGCCATATCATTAGTGAATACAGTTTGTCCACAAATCCCTCTAAAGGTTCAGGCCATTGCTGACTGGTTGTTTTTAACTCTATTAAGGAGCTTCACAGGTTTCTTGGTTTGGCGGCTATTGCCAAAAATTCATAGGGCACTTTGGGATCATTGCTAAACCGCTGACAGAACGGAGAAACACTCCTTGCTCCTCTGGACATCCATTCATGAATCAGTAGTGGACTATAGTCGATGCAGAATGAGGTTTGCAGTGTAGTCCTATGAACGACCACCGGTTAAGAAGATGTGCACAGGTACTGGTTTGCCTTAATAAAAGAAGATACATGTTACATTTCTACCTAACTTTCATATATTTTGCTTTTCACCACATTACATATATAATTTCAAG